>AWWV01009954.1:0-11724 GCA_001974805.1 Corchorus capsularis | reverse complement strand
GAAAGTTTCAGGCACTAATTTGACCTTTTCATAGTTTGGGTACTTATTTGACCCTTTTGGCAAAGTTCAGGGCCCTAATTGAGATTTTAGCCAAGATTAAACCGAAAGGTTCTCACTTCTCAAGACCTCCACTTCTTATTTAGTAGTCTAGTGGCCAGAAGGCATAAGGATTTCAAGACATACTTTGGCATCGTAATGAAGTCTAAAAACCCAATAACTACTTGACATGTATATATCAAAATACTTTATCAAAGTATAGAAATGTTAGGAATCTTAATTTGTTTTAAACTATATAAATCAAGGTAATTTAGTAAGTGTCAAGTAATTTGTATTATAGTGATCAATACAGTGAATAGGTGAAAGGATCCCCTCCAAAAAAAATGAAAATGTGAAAGAAATACAAGTCTCTTTTTTTAAATAAAGAAAATTATAAGTAGAGATGATCTTTTGATATATGGTTTAGTTTAATATAGTGCATATTGATTTTAAACAGTAATAATTTTCAAATATTTATGATGAATAGATTACATAATGGACAATCTCATCTCAACAGTTTTCAGTACATTTGAACTGGACAGGACAATAAAAAAAATCTAAATCCAATTATTATAATAGTAACAAGTTATATTAGCCCGCGCTGGCGCTACAGACGTTCTTTATTTTAGAGTGGTGCTTGATTAACTGATTGAATAAGGATATTAATATAATCAATTATATAGGGGCCAAGAACATTTTTTTGTTCTAGAGTGGTGCTTGATTGATTAATTGATTGAATTATATAAGGTTTGCAGTAAAAATGCAATTTAAATGGATTAATTTTAATTATGTCTCAAGCATAAATCTTTGTAAGCTAATTTTTTAGATATGCAAAATTAAGAAGGTCAAGAACATGTTTTTATTTGTAACTAATAGGAACTGCAAAAAGGTAATAAAATATGTTGTTAATTGGATAATAATACTCACATTGAACAAATGGTGGTTTTAATTCAGAAGGGGAAAAATATTGAACGGTCCATGTTGAAGGGATGGGGACGGAGAAGAAAGAGGAAAGAGATATGAAGGTGAAAACAGAGTGGAGTGATGGAAATGTTTGTTTTTTTGGCAAATCTGAAGATTGATCAGCACCGAGGAGTTGAAAGGAAGCAGCAACTAAGTTGGTGAGAGGAAAAAAGAAAACAACGAGAGAAACATTAATTAAAAGTAATTAAGGGTTTATGGTTAAGAAACAATTAATTAAAAGGCTTAAACATTAAAAACAATTAAGGAAGGGAAATGTGATTACAAAAAAAGTAGAAGGAAAAGAAATGGGGGAAACTCATAGAGGGGCTTTTTAGTCATCCGAAAAGTGAGAAAAGATCAAAAATAGCCAAAAGGTGACACCATATTAATCTTCAATTTGGCCTTTTAGTAATTTCCATGGTAGTTAAAAATAATATATATATATATATTATATATCTATAATAAATATGATTATAAGGCTTATTGGCTTTTTTTTTTCCAACAAAAATCAAATTAGATGGAGAAATCCATATATGTTTTTAAAGAATCAACTTGCCATGTGAACAACATATGAAAATGATAAGAAAAGATTCAATTTATTAATTTGGTAAATAATATATCTATATTATTATAGTATAGAATAGAAAAACATATCATCATATTTCCCCTCAAAAAAGATATATATCATCTTACAAAATTAAAGCCTTCAAATACACGGTTTGCTTTCTTCGATAATTTTTTTTGACAGTATTTAATAAAAATCCTCGATTTGCTTGCCAAAAACAAATACTATGAAATTTGATGGCCTGTTAACTGTTAGTACTACGTAGTAGATAGATAGGTAAGATGCATTGGAGTACATGCAAAGGACGCATATGTTTTAATCTCATATTTTTTTTTTGGTGAAATTTTAATCTCATATTTGATTACTCATAGTTTGTAATTGAGAGTAAATTAATTATCCTTATTTTAAGATGATACTATAAGCTAATTTTATTATTATAATTAAACTTCTACTACTAATTTACAGATTTTATTTTTGTAATTTACTAATTTACAGATTTCATATCACTTTTATTATTCTTTTTACTGACAAAGATAGACAAGAAAATTATATAATATTTTCAAAAATATTTGGAAATTTGTGATTGAACAACAGTTATGATATTTGAATTGTATCGATTGATTAAAAGTGATGGATCAATTGACCCAAACAAACATGATGACAAACTTTATGAGGATTTTGTGAATTTTAAACACCCTCCAGGCCACTTCATGAAGTTTTGCAAATCCGATGTAAGAGGGTAGCATACCCATTGAAATCCTTCAAATGTCTAATTTTAACCATTTTTTTTTTTTTGCTACTTAACCAAACAATTAATAAGCAATTCCATCATGAATTTTGTTTAGTGTAAGAAAAAAAGAAAGTGCTTGTGAAAAAAGTGTCTGGGCGTTTGGTTGGTGATGATCTTGGCAGCTGATCTCAGATCACCCCGTTTGGTTACACTTTTTGGTTTGATGTGGTAATCCGAATTACCCTCTGAACACGCTTCTAAAGGTGATCTGGATTACCATCATAAACCCATATAATCTTTGATCACCGGTGATCTTGCATCACTGGTGATCTTGCATCACTAGTAATCTAGGGGGTGATTCTAACCAAACGCCCCCTGAATTCATTGATTGAATCGATGATTCAATCAATAAATCAGGTCTGAATTTGCAATTGACCCAATCAAACATGATGGGAATTTCATTAATTTTCCCATATATAACTCTTAATTAATATAAGTAAGAGTTCAGTCATGAAAACGTCATCAAATCTCCACTAATCTCCAATATACATGGAAATTAAGCAATGTGTTACATAAGAGGGACCATTAAGTTTGCTCAAAGTAGTTGATGTGTCTCTTTTCTTTCATTTCCAAAGTCATGTAAAACAAACGAATATGCTGTTAAGATATCTATATTAAATGTTTTACACATTTTTCTATCATCTAAGTCAAAATTGGCAAGTAGGGTTGCTTTTGCTTGCGTAGAAAAAGACAATTAGAGATTGACAAATTGACAATCAAATGAAGTCTCTGATCAGTACGGTAATATATATTAAATGTACGGTCACTTTTACATATATAATAAACAATCATTTTCACATTAATTAATTAAATGGAAGAAGCTAGAAAGAATAATATAGTAGAAATTAGCCTAGCCCTAGCCCCTAGGCTCTAGCTACCGCGCGGTGGACTTTGCATGATGCACGGCGTAATCCGAGGGAAAAGTCAGCTCGTAAAAGGGCACTGCACCGCACCATGCTCGCGCATGTGATCCGCGTTACAGACTTACAGCCGAAAGAGCAGCCACTTTTTTTTTTGGCCACAAAAGAGCAGCCATTTATAAGATCAAAACTAAAGCTTCTTTCTTCTTCTTCTTTTAGTAATTATACTAGCTAGTTCTATGATTTATCATGACATGGCTTTCTTAGTCGATCGTTACAATTTGATTATATTATTTGTTTATAATCTAGCTTTTAATCTCTTCGCAGGTCATTTTATAAATGAACTTGGTTTTGGTTATATTCTTTTTTTGAATCTTATCTTTTTGGTATATGAACCCTTCGGTATCTTATAATTGCATTAGATTTTAACTAATTTAAAGTTGAGTCACATCAAATCCCAAATAGAATAGAAAAACCTCTTTTAATATCTATTTTCTTTATTTATAGAACTTAAATCTCAGACCTTATACAAATGATATTGAGTTCATTTCACTCAATCTAACAGTCATTAATACTTTTGACTCTTAATTATCTTTTTTGGGATCTAAGAAATGTGTAAAGCCTTGTGTGAATACCTTAAATTTAAATAGGAAAATGGGTTCAAATTAAAACCCTATTTTATATAGATTATGATGCAACTTGATTAGTCTCCTAATTACTATCAGGAGTATGGGTGTGTAAATGTATCGAGCTGCTCATGAACTATTCGGGTTCGACTAGATGAATACTCGAGTTCGAATTGATTTCTCAAGGCAAGCTTGAGTTCGAGCTACTTGAGTAGTGAGTCGAGCCAAGCTCAAGCATTAAGATACTCGACTTGAGCGGTTCACGAGTCTAAACGATCCCTATACTTTTACACACATATTTTTAATATTTGATAATATATATTATTTATAATATTTAAAATTACAATGGTATCAATTTAGTTATTTATATTTACAATTTTACCATAACTATATAAATAATAAAACCTAAACTCTAAAATCCCAAATTGTTATGATTATTTATTATTGAAAAATTTTAAAGGTTGATGAATCTGTTGCCGAGCTCGAGTTTGAAAAATGGAAGCTCGTCGAGTTCGAGTTGACTTCCAGCTTTGAGTTTTTTCCAACGAACAGAGCTCGAGCTTAGCAGAGTATCAGCCCGATTTGCTAGATTACACCCCAATCAAGAAGAAAATAAAAGGGCGGTTAGGTTAATTGATGGGATCATTAAAATTAAGTAAGCAAGGGTACATATACAGTACAACATACGTACCATTGAAGTCAATAGCCGATCGTTTGATACAAAGAATGCCGTACAACAACCAAAGACTAACATGAACCGTCCTTTGAAGACATAATAAACCCTCCCCGAGTTGATGAGCAAATAAAGGTTGAAAAAGAATTTTCAAATATGCACCTTTTGTTTTCATTTTAGAGAATTAAAGATTAAAAATGTGTAGTGGTTGGGAATCTTCTTTAGAATAATCCAGAGATTTAATTTCCAAATTTCAAGTCTAATGTCAACGGTTTATTTCTGCTTTGTGTATAATTTCTATGATATTGTAATTAAGTATAGTATATTCCTCACATTTAAATTAGCCGACAATGGCCAATAAAAAAGTTTCTCAATCTGTTAAAGGTTCATCTTTTGACTTTTCAAATGGAGTACTAATTTCACATGTCTTGCTTTCCTAATCTGCTCTTTTTCTCCTCTCATTTTATTTTGATTTGATGTCATTTTCCCCACGGCTTTAAATTGACAGCTATCAAACTTTTTTTCTTTAATCACCAAATCTCCGATTCTTTTGTTCTTTTATTGACTTGATTAATGCGGTTTGTATATTATATTTGAGTATGACTCTTAACTGACATACTAACACGTTCATCATTTTTAAGGCCGAAATTGCTATGTAAAACATGTATGGTTTGTTTGGTAGAGAGGAAGAAAAAGGGTAAGCGATGAAATTTCATCAATTTAAAGGTTGAGTTATAAAGTAGTATATATGATTCTGCATCACAACTATTGAATTGAGTAAATTTTCTTTCTCATTCCTTTTCTTCCTACCTACCAAACTGACGGTACGTAGCAATTATTTCTATACATAAAGCATTGGTGCTCAAATCAGCTACTATATCTAAAAGAAAAAGCTACCATATCTTAAAATTTATTTGAAATTGAAGTAAATAAATAGAAAGAAAATAAAACCTTTGGTTTTACTTCTCAATCCCACCAAATACCTCTATTCCTCTAGGAGATCACCAACTAAATGTGCTCCTCTAATATTGCATTTCGATCTGAGTTAAATAATGATTTTTCTATACAATTTTGTTAGTAACTTTTTTTTATTTAAATAGTAGTAGTATTTAATAAAGCTATTAGAGAGAACTAATCACAATTTTATTGACAAATTTTATAATACTCCCTTCATTTTTTAAGTGCATTTTTTATTCGATCAATGCAAGACCATGTGCAAGTTTCTTGGCAAGTTCAACTATAAATACGATATATCACCCCACCACAATTAAGCAATTGCATCAAAGATATTTCCTTGTATATTCTTTGCAAGAGGTAAAAGAGTCTTCTTCTAAACCATAGAAAAATGGCTGCAAATGAAGGCTCTTTAGGAACTTCCATGCATGGAGTAACAGGCAGAGAACAAACCTTTGCCTTCTCATCATCCAATGTCCCAACTGATGAAATGGCAAAATTTGCTCTACCTGTTGATTCAGAACATAGAGCCACAGTTTTCAAAGTCTTTTCTTTTGCCAAACCTCACATGAGAACATTTCACTTAGCTTGGATATCTTTTTTCACTTGTTTTATCTCAACTTTTGCTGCTGCACCCCTCGTTCCCATCATTCGCGATAATCTTGATTTAAAACAATCAGATATTGGCAATGCTGGGGTTGCTTCTGTTTCCGGAAGCATATTCTCCAGGCTAGTGATGGGTGCAGTTTGTGACCTAATAGGTCCAAGATATGGGACTGCATTTCTTCTAATGTTGTCAGCCCCAACTGTGTTTTGTATGTCTTTTGTGTCTGATGCACAAGGATACTTAGCTGTCCGGTTCATGATCGGATTTTGCCTTGCAACATTCGTGTCATGTTCGTATTGGACGACAATTATGTTCAATGGCAAGATTATAGGACTTGTCAATGGATGTGCAGGGGGTTGGGGTGACATGGGTGGTGGAGTCACTCAACTTTTGATGCCCTTATGTTATCATTTAATAAAGCTATCTGGTGCAACTCCCTTTACTGCTTGGAGGATTGCCTTTTTCATTCCTGGGTGGTTTCAAGTCATCATGGGCATTTTGGTCCTAACCCTTGGCCAAGATTTGCCTGATGGAAACCTTGGTGCCCTACAAAAGAAGGGTAACGTTGCCAAAGATAAATTCGCCACGGTAAGCTATAATTTTTCTGATTATTTGATATATAGCTTGTATCCACATGAGTAATTATTAATAAACAAGCAGATGATAATTTTCTTCCCTTGTTCAGGTTTTCCGGTATGCTGTCACAAATTACAGAACATGGATCTTTTTCATCCTTTATGGTTTTTCCATGGGAATTGAATTGACTATCAACAATGTAATCTCAGGATATTTCTATGACAGGTACTTAATTTCTTAATTTCCTCATAATCTTAATTTTGCCTATTTTTTTGTCACAAATAATGAACATTTATACAAGCCATACCCATATGAATTTATGTTCTGTAACAGATTTGATCTTAAACTCCACACTGCTGGGACAATTGCTGCTAGTTTTGGCATGGCTAATTTCTTTGCTCGTCCCTTTGGTGGTTATGCTTCGGACATGGCAGCAAGAGTTTTTGGCATGAGAGGCAGACTATGGGTACTTTGGTTCTTACAAACCCTAGGAGCTGTCTTTTGTATATGGCTCGGACGGGCTGATTCACTTCCCATTGCCATCTTAGCAATGATCCTTTTCTCCCTTGGGACTCAAGCTGCTTGTGGTGCACTTTTTGGGGTTGTCCCATTTGTTTCGCGACGATCCTTAGGGTTAATATCAGGCCTAACAGGTGCAGGAGGAAACTTCGGGTCTGGTTTGACACAACTAGTCTTTTTCTCTAACTCAAGATTCTCAACAGCTACAGGACTTTCCTTAATGGGTGCCATGGCTGTGATTTGCACATTACCTGTCGCCTTTCTGCACTTTCCTCAATGGGGAAGCATGTTCCTTCCTCCTTCAAAGGACCCTGTTAAATCTACTGAAGAATATTATTATATGTCTGAATGGACTGAGGAGGAAAAACAGAAGGGTTTACATGAAGGAAGCGTCAAGTTTGCTGAGAATAGCCGATCTGAACGTGGCAAACGTGCTCGAAATGAGGTTTCCTCTGCTGCAACCCCACCAAATTCCACACCAAATCATGTTTAAGTATAATGTACATAAAGAAATTGTTAGAGGAAAGTAGCTAGAATCGAGGGGAAGATGAAATTTGTTGTCTGTATTTCACCACAAATTTATTCCCTTATTTAGTTTTCCTAGCTCTTATTGCTGTTATTAATTACTATGTAAAATTATCTGCAGTATCAGATAAATTATTATGGAGTACCCTATATATATAAGCAAGCCAATGTATACAAAATTGGCTTTTTGTAATATATACTTTGAGTGCCATTGAAGAATATATATAGATTCATATATGTCTGCTTTGAAATTATCTTCATTTTTTTCTCATTAAAGTTTGGAGGATGAGTCTTACTCTTATATATATTATTGCTCATGGAAAAAGATTAAAAATGATAACGTGACAGACAAGAAATAATAGTTATATATATATGAGTCTTGATCAATTAGATGAACTGCCCTCAGTTGCCGGAGAAGTTGACTTAAATTACGATAAGCTATTGCAATTTCATATATATGAAAGGCACATTTTCTTCTTACCGTACAGATGTATGCAAATGATAAGTAACCTGCAGGCTAAGCTTCAATTAAGTAAATAAATAAATAAAGACTTGACTCTTAGTCCCATAATTGTGCTGGAATTGCAGACGATTTCTGCAATTTCTTATGGTTGAAGCAATAAATTAAGAAACTCTCCCCCAAAATGGGTATTAAAGAAATGCAACTTTCATTAGTTTTGTTAATTTGACAATTAAATTACTACCAGAAAACTAATTAAGCATATAAATAAAGACCTAATAAAATATTCTTAGAAGACTAATATCATGAGAGCAACTTGTTTTATCTTCAAGGAATCAATTTACAGATCCAATAAGAGCTTATGAATTGATGATTTAGCAGTCTTTCTTAGAGTTCAAAAAAAAAAAGTTATTTGACATCTGAAGTTAATTATAGCTTTCCAATTGCTTTAATTGCAAACTAATTAAATTATGAAATTTGACAAACTTTAAAATTTAAAGATGAGATCTGCTGCGTATATTATTCTATATACGAGTCATCAGATATGCAAGTTTCATGCAGCTTGCTTGTAATGGGAATATGCTAAGCATACACACTGCATACCTAATTAGGATATGAAAAAATCAATAATTCATGGTGATTCTTTAATCCTTATAATATATTTTATATTATTCAACAGCAAATTAAAGGCTCCCAAACTTGTTTACAGACGTCTTAAGAATTTGAAAGTCATGCTCCTATACTCAGACTCAGATTTGCCTCACCAATTTATCATACCATTTTTTCCTTTATTTACTACTAAAATCCTAACCCAATAAAAATCTAAATTTTAAGTTAAGCATTTTCAATACTTTAATTAGGCTAAATGACTGTTTTCCCCCTTAAGGGTTTTGGATGTTTTACCTCTGCAGACATTTTACCTCATAAACTTTTATTTTGAGCCTCTATTGCCTCCTCCGTCATAAAATGACTAACGGGCCTTTGACGGTGGTCACCTCAGCACCGAGTGACACGTGAACTTTCAAATGTAATCATTTTGTCATTTAAACTTCTAAAATGTTGGTTTTTACCAAATAAACTTTTAAAATCTTGACATTTTACCTCTCAAACTTTTAAAACTTTGTTGATAAAATTACACTTGGCAAGTCCATATGTCACTAGATGCTCATGTGGCTTTTCCACATCAGCACTATTTGTCACTTTATTGACAGAGGGAGCAAAATTTCCAAATATTAGAAGTTGAGGAGGTAAAATGTCCGCAATAAAACTTTAAGAGGCAAAATGTCCAAAAGTTACGAGTTGAGGGGACAAGGAGGTCATTTAGCCCTTACAAATTACAATTATCTCATATTAATAAGGTTAAAATCTCAATTAGGGCCCTAAACTTTGCCAAAAGGGTCAAATAAGTGCCCAAACTATGAAAAGGTCAAATTAGTGCCTGAACTTTTCGATTTAGGGTAATTCAGTCCAAAATGTTAGATTATAAGTCTGTTAAATGTAAATAATCCAAAACATTTTGGACTGAATTGACCCAAATCGAAAAGTTCAGGCACTAATTTGACATTTTCATAGTTTGGGCACTTATTTGACCATTTTGGCAAAATTCAGGACCCTAATTGAGATTTTAGCCTATTAATAACGATGTTCTCACTTACTAGGGCAACAAGATTCCAAACGACCGGTTGACACGACGACACGTCTAGTTTTTCAACCCCTGGCCCAATTTCGCACACTATTGTGAAAGAGGATTCGGTGATGGGCCTTCCTGGCCCAAATTTCTTCTTCTTCTTCTTTTTTTTGAAGAATTCGTTTTTTTTTTTCTTTTAAATGGTTTGTTTTGGAGATAATTAACCAATAATTAATGAAAACCCAGTTAAGGAAATTGTTTGTTAATTGAGGTGGTAGTTGCCTAGGTAATAACTAATAACCAAGAAGTGGTAGTTGCCTCCGACCTTGGCCAGCATGAATATAAGAATATAATTAGTTTATTTATTCGTATGTAAATTTGTAATTGAGAAGGATTTATTTTTCATGCCCTTCTGACATTTTTTCTATTAAGGATAATATATTGCATAAATTAAGCTTTGTAAACAATAGTGAAAGAAATATAATTCTTTTTTTTCCCGTTTAGATTTTTTTTTGGGCCAAATTTCCCGTTTAGTTAAGATAGTATATATTACAATATTTTCAAAATGGATGATTAACTTTTCTTTCTTAATTTCTTGAGGTAAAAATTGATGATCACCCCACCCCAACAGAAGAAGAAAGGAGAATATGGTTTAATAGATCTAATTAAGGATTAGTTGGACAATCAATCTCACCCAAACAGTTTTCAATAAACCGTAACAGGACAATTACAAATATCTTAAGCTAAAGTAATAATACTATACACAAGGATTTATTGACAATTTTGCAGTCAAAATCAAAATAGATCGACAAATCCATATCATTATGACGTTTTTCAAAGCATCAACGGTAGCAACTTGCCATGAGAAAATATGACGAGGATCAAATATAAATAAAAGTAACAAAAAGTTTCAACTTGTCCATGTTTATAATTATTAAATAAATTAATAATTAATGATCAGAAAAGATTAATTAACATTTTTAAATTAGGTAAAAACGAGTACAATATGTGTTGACATCATGTACATAAAGCCATCATATACATGTTTTGCATTCTTCGAAAAATACGAAATTTCATAGGCATGCAAACTAGGACAACTATGGATTTGTATCTCATTGATTCATATATATTAATCTACATATTTCACATCACTTTTTTACGGACAAAGATAGACAACCACTAAACATTTAATCAAAAAGGCCTTGCCGAAAGGAAAAAAAAACACATTTAATAAAATAAAAGAGTGATATTTTTGTTTATACATAGAACAATCGACATTTAAACTATAGTTATTAGAACATGATCAAAATTGACTATACAATTTATTAATGAATCGATGATGAATATATTTGATTCTATATCAAATCAGATCTGCAATTGACTTGATCAAACACGCGTTCTTTCCGTATGAAATTAAATAGATTGTAAAGAAATTAAATATAATCATCTCTATTGATTTTCCAATTAATGTTGTAGACACCGAAATTTGGTTCAGGCCAAATCTAAGTTTAGTATGGAAAAAGTCCAATGATGTGGCCTGGTTATGTTTGGGTTAGATTTTTAGGTTGGGTTTGGGCTTTAGTAATTTATTTGGCTCAGTTATGTGGGTCAGATAATTAATTTTAGCATATGTAAAGTAAGTCTGGGTAGGAAATTTCCTGGTAGTTTCCTAGACTTGCTCCCAAAGAATTGTTTGCCTATATAAAGACTCTTTTTTCCTAACCCTAGGGAGACAGACAGCCAACACAGACACAAGCAATAGACATAGACATAGACAAAGAGAGACACGCAAAGAGAGAGAGGTGATACAGAAAAAATTCTTGCGTCTAGTACCCTGAATTAGTCGCACAAAATCTTGAGAGTTTGTATTGCTTCTCTTCAATCAGAGAGGTTTCGTCTGTTATATTAAAGCAAAACAAATAATAAAATTCAAAAAGGTACAT
>AWWV01009951.1:0-22628 GCA_001974805.1 Corchorus capsularis | reverse complement strand
TAATAAAGTTGAGAATATTTTCTAAATCTTGCCAAATTGTGGAAGATTTAGGAGATATTTTAAGAAATAAATAAATAATAAAGAATGAGAATATTTCTCTAAATCTTGCCAAACTGTGGGAGATTTAGAAAATATCAAATAATAATAATAATAAGTAATTGACAAGAAAGATTTATAATAATAGAAATTAATTAAAAGATTTTGCCAAATTTGTGGGAAGTCTAAAAAATCATAATAAATTAAAATAATAAATACTTTGCGGTCTTGCCAATTTGTGGGAGACCAAATAAAAAAAGATATGTTCAAAATTCAAAGATTAAAAACGAGAATCATAGTAAAGGGTAAAATTAACAATCATAAATTTAAAGGATTTAAAGGTAACAATTAAGGCTAAAGGGTTAATGTTTAGTTAAATGGTACTGTCTTTTTGACAGGCGTTGTAGGGGTGCTAATACCTTCCTTACACGTAATCGAGCCCCCGAACCTAAAATCTGGTAACAAAGACTAATGGTTAATCATAATTAATGAACTTAATTTAACTATTAAGAACCCATTAAAATGGTTAATCAAACTTAGGTGGCCAATCACACCTAGAGAAAAAAAGATTGGTGGCGACTCCTTTCAAATGCGTCTAGCGCTCAGATCTCGCGATTTGCACGTTACGACAAATGTACATGCAAATTAACCAATTAATTTGTTGCCTAGGAACTATATTGTTTGTTCAAAGTAGTTGATGCGTCTCTTTAATTACTTTTCATTTGATTTGAAGATATTAAACACGTACGCCATATTGAAAAGAGTTTTTAATTATTTCTCTTTTCCAAATTAAAATACAAAACAAAAACGAATATGTTGTTTTAATTAACTATCTGTATGATATAATTTTGTTTTGTTTTATTATGGAAGTCAATGTTAGTACGTATAGGGTTTGGTTTTACTTGCGTGGAAGAAGAAAAAGATGACCATGACCAACAAATGAAGTCGTGATCAGTACGGTGGTATATATTAAATGTACGGTCACTTTTAGATAATTTATAATCATTTTCGCATTATTATAATATATTTGTTCATGTTTATGTAGTTTATATATACACCGTACAAATTAAATAATTAATAGATGGAGCTAGAAATTAAGAATATAGAAATAATATAATTTGGCAGCTACCACGGTGGGCTATGCATGATGCACGGCGTAGAACAGGGCAAAAGTCAGCTGAAAGAAGTGGCAGTGCCACGACCATGTGATATGCGCCACAGCCTATAGCCAAAAAGCAGCCATACAGATCAGAAGAAAAGCTTATATAATTAATTTCTTCTTATCTTCTTCTATATTTATGATTCATCATGACATGGCGTTCTGCAAATCCGATAATTTTAGGACAAGTTGAGGGAGTTATGCATGAGCATGGGTTCAATCGAACGTACTTTAATTATTTTTTTTTTCGGTACATAAGACTCCTACGCTTTAGTCTAATCTTAACCTAGAAAACCTCAAGGCACGTACCCTGTGTCGACCAACCCTGTGTCGACCAATTAAGAAAGAAAGTTCAAGGAAGGTCCGTCAATAATATTGTACATGCGGATAATTGAAACGAGTTTCTGAAAAAAGTTTCAATTTGCAAAGCACGGATAGATTTCCTGTAGAATAACTAGGAAAGAAATTAGTATATCTTCTTGTAGATGTGACAGACTTATCCTGTTTGGGCAATTGCCTTCTTGTAGATGTGACGAACTTGACAAACTTTTTTTTTTGATACATTGGGAACATTACAATATTTAAAAGGGGAGGAAAAAGGAAGGGAAAAGATTCAAACCCCTGTCTTCCGGGTAAATTTTTGAGGCCTTGACCATTAGGTCAAAGATTTATGTTCGATGTACCTTTTATACGATCATTATCATATATTTGGTATAAATTGATTCGTGATCTTCTTTTGGATCTTATAATTGTTTGGTGTCTAAGAAAATGTTTAGAGTTACCTTAATTTAATTAGGAATAAAGATTGTTCGAAATTAAATCTTATCTTTTGGTGGGTCGAGTTGATGGGATCATCATAGTACAAAAGCAATGCAAACATAAAATTTGAAGTCAACATAGCTGATATGATACAAAGAAAAGAAGGCCGTACAACAACCAAAGGACTTTTGCATGATCCATCTTTGAAGACATGATAAAGCCACCACAAGTACTTGATGAGAAAATAATGGTTGGAAAAAAATTGTCAGTAGTAGTTGGGAATCTTCGTCAGAAATCCAGAGTTTTTTTCTAAGTCTAATGTCAACGGTTTATGTTAATTTTGTTTATAATATAGTATATTACAATTTCTTAATTTGATATAATATATATATATATATATATATATAATCCTACATTTTATTAACCGACAATTTGTGCAGCCATTGTCCAATATATAATTAAAAAATTCTCAATTTGTTTGAAATCCATTTGTTTGACTTCTAAATATCTCAGTACATGTCCTGTTTTATTTGTTCTGTTCCTTATTCTCATCTCATTTTGTTTTGGAGTCGGTTTCGCCAATTGACAGCTATGAACTTTTTCTTTAATCTCCAAAATCTTCCATTTAATTAATCCAATAGATGATCTAAGAATGTATTGTCCTCAAGTGAACTACCTTAAATCAATCCTTTTCCTAGTCCCTTTTGTCTGAAAATTTTATTTTTACGGCTAGAAATTTTCTAGAGGACATCACTATCTATATTACATGAGTCATATTCAACTAGATCATTGCCCGAAAAGAGCTATTTGCCAATTGATTTGAAAGCTCATCTTAGAAAAAGAAAACTAAGAAAAAAGAACTATTTTTTTCAAATTAAACCCAAAAGTTACTTCAAAGGTAGAAACATGGTTAAGCCATGGCTATATAGATCAGATCATCAAACTGTTGCTAATCTAATATGCCATGTCAATATAAGTTAAAAATTATTTTTGTAACTACAATTTTGTTGAAATTTAAAGTCCAATTATTATATTGAGAAATTTTATATTCACAAGTGCAATTTGTAATTAATCGACCAATGCCATGCCATGTACAGGGGTTCCTTGATCGGCTAGCTTGTTCAACTATAAATATGATACCATATGTCCATCCTCAATTAAGCAATATCAAGAGCTTTCCTTACTCTCCTTTGCATACACTCAAGAAATCAGTCTTCTTCTTCTTCTTCTAAAGAAAAAATGGCTGCAAATGAAGGTTCTTTAGGAACTTCCATGCATGGAGTAACAGGTAGAGAACAAACCTTTTCCTTCTCAGTTGCAACATCATCTAATATCCCAACTGATGAAATGGCCAAATTTGCTCTACCTGTTGATTCAGAACATAGAGCCACAGTTTTCAAAGTCTTTTCTTTTGCTAAACCTCATATGAGAACATTTCACTTAGCTTGGATCTCTTTTTTCACTTGTTTTATCTCAACTTTTGCTGCTGCACCCCTTGTTCCCATCATTCGCGATAATCTTGATTTAAAACAATCAGATATTGGCAATGCTGGGGTTGCTTCTGTTTCCGGAAGCATATTTTCCAGGCTAGTGATGGGTGCAGTTTGTGACCTAATTGGTCCAAGATATGGGACTGCATTTCTTCTAATGTTGTCAGCCCCAACTGTGTTTTGCATGTCTTTTGTGTCTGATGCACAAGGATACTTAGCTGTCCGGTTCATGATTGGATTTTGCCTTGCAACATTCGTGTCATGTTCGTATTGGACGACAATTATGTTCAATGGCAAGATTATAGGACTTGTCAATGGATGTGCAGGGGGTTGGGGTGACATGGGTGGTGGAGTCACTCAACTTTTAATGCCCTTATGTTATCATTTAATAAGGCTATCTGGTGCAACTCCTTTCACTGCTTGGAGGATTGCCTTTTTCATTCCAGGGTGGTTTCAAGTCATTATGGGACTTTTGGTTCTAACACTTGGCCAAGACTTGCCTGATGGAAACCTTAGTGCTTTGCAAAAGAAGGGTGAAGTTACCAAAGATAAGTTCTCCAAGGTAATTAAGCTAATATATATAATCTGATTATTTGATAGCTATAGTTGCAATTAATTGGTGTAAATATACAAGCAATTGATATTCGTTTCTTGTTCAGGTTTTTTGGTATGCTGTGACAAACTACAGAACATGGATCTTTTTCCTCCTTTATGGGTTTTCCATGGGAATTGAATTGACTATAAACAATGTCATCTCAGGATATTTCTATGACAGGTACTAATTCATTTCCCCAACATGTTCTGCCCCCTTTTTTTTTCTTAAATGCCAAAATGCAGTTTATGGAAAATGGTTACGGAACTGTTACGGTGCTGACATGGCATGCCACAGAGGATGAAAATGCCATGTGACATGGCAAAATTTTCTTATTTTCTTTCTTTTTATGCTGACGGGGTATGCCATATGGCATTTTTGTATGACGTGGCATGACCATGGCAAATTTGGCTAACATGGCATGACACGTCAGTATCACAACGGTGTTGTTGGATACTTAAGAATTTTCAGTAACAGATGGTGCAAAATGTATGCAAAATAAAACATTAGGGTACTATATGATCAAAATAAAAAAAGTTAGGTGCAAAGTGACAGCTCGTGTAAATTTTAGGGTGCATTTTGGCATTTAAGTTTTTTTTTTAAAATTTTTTTTTATGATGTAGTAGTTATAATTCATAACCATTGGAATTTCGTTATGTTGTCAACAGATTTGATCTTAAACTCCACACTGCTGGGACAATTGCTGCTAGCTTTGGCATGGCCAATTTCTTTGCTCGTCCCTTTGGTGGTTATGCCTCTGATGTAGCAGCAAGAGTTTTTGGCATGAGAGGCAGGCTATGGACTCTTTGGTTCTTACAAACTCTAGGAGCTGTTTTTTGTATATGGCTCGGTCGGGCTGATTCACTTCCCATTGCCATATTAGCAATGATCCTTTTCTCCCTTGGGACTCAAGCCGCTTGTGGTGCAACTTTTGGGGTCGTCCCATTCGTTTCACGAAGATCATTAGGACTAATATCAGGCTTAACCGGTGCAGGAGGGAACTTCGGGTCTGGTTTGACCCAACTAGTCTTTTTCTCTAACTCAAGATTTTCTACCGCCACTGGACTTTCCTTAATGGGTGCCATGGCGGTGATTTGCACAATCCCTGTAGCCTTCTTACACTTCCCACAGTGGGGAAGCATGTTCCTTCCTCCTTCGAAAGACCCTGTTAAATCTACTGAGGAACATTATTACATATCAGAATGGACTGAAGAGGAGAAACAACAAGGCTTACATGAAGGAAGCGTCAAATTTGCTGAAAACAGCCGGTCCGAACGAGGCAAACGGGTTCGTAATGAGGTTTCGTCTGCACCAACCCCACCAAACACAACACCAAGCCATGTTTAATGTACATGACAATATGTATAGCTATATATATGTTAAGGTTAGGGTTGCAAACGAGCCGAGCTCGAACGAGCTTGAACGCGAACTCAATCATGTTCGCGAACATTTTGCCTTGTTCAAGCTCGGCTCGTGTTCGTTTAAATTTTATGAGGCTCGTTCGAGCTTGACTCGTTTATAAAATGCAATGTTCATGTTCGTTTATATTCGGCTCGGTTAAATGTTTTTATTCGTGAACAATGAACAAACGGGTTCATGAATACTAATTGAACACGTTCACGAATATATATTAATTTATCAATAAAATAAAAATTGTTTATGAACAACTTAGGTAAACAATAAACAAGCCATAACTAAACAAACAAACAAATAAATGATTTTAAATTGATATAATAATATATTTTTTAATCTTAACGAACCATAAACGAATTTTAAACGAGTATTTAAAC
Organism: Corchorus capsularis; assembly: GCA_001974805.1. Lineage (NCBI taxonomy): Eukaryota > Viridiplantae > Streptophyta > Magnoliopsida > Malvales > Malvaceae > Corchorus > Corchorus capsularis. The sequence continues at coordinate 16,802 of AWWV01009951.1, read as the reverse complement.
AAACAATAAACAAGTTAATAAATGAACATTTATCGAACATGTTCGCGAACATAAACGAACTAAACACTCATTGTTCAAGTTCGGCTCGTTTATTAAACGAACACTAAAATTTTGTTCAGACTCGTTTATTTGGAAAATAAACGAACATAAACGAGCTTATTCACGAGCTGTTCATCGAACATTATGTTCATTTGCAGCCCTAGTTAAGGTCGACATATATATTTTTGCAATAAGTTGAAACTTGCTAGAATCGAGGAAAAGATCGATTAAACTTGGTAGAATATTTGAACCACCCTCGGTTGAAACTTGAAAGAGAAGTTGACTTTCTTAAATTATGATATGCTATATTGTAATTCGTGATGAAAGGTACTACATTTTCTTATTTCCGTACAGATAAATACAAATGATCATAAGTCCCAAAATCGTGCTGTCTTTCAATCGATCGATTAATACTACTATTAGTTATGGTTAGCAATATAATAGTTAGAAGAAAGGAAAGTGTTACTAGTCTTGTTCATTTGACAATTATCATCACTACGAAAAAATTACAAACAGATTTAATTAAGCACATATAAAAACATCAAGAAAAAATTAATAATTAGAAGGCTTATACATGTATATAAGAGCAACTGTTATAATGACTAGTAATTTGTCACGTATTCCACACATGGGATTGAAGTTTTGATTGAAATATATTTTAAGTTACATATTGTGCAATATTTTGAAAATTACACGATTTAGGTTAGAATTTTTTAAAAATTGACTCGAAAGTTATTTACTTAATTTTTAGCCACAATACTCATAAAAATTATATAATTCAACGCTAAAAAGACTGAAGGACTTTTTATGTTTCTAATATCGTTTTTCCTATTATTTTTCGAATTAATTTCTAATTAAATCGAAACATGATTCAGATGCTTGTTTTACAAATCCTTAAATCCAATGTGCCTGAGATTTGGTTAGATGAATATGGATATTTCAAGGAGTCTCGAAGCCAAAAATCATGCAACACTGAACCGGGCCCCGAAATGCGTTTTTAGTCAAAAACCGTGATTTCGACTAATGTACACGATTTCGGCTAATATTTTGCAAAAATTGACCTGAAATATTTTTCCTCAATTTTTGTCTAAAATACTCATAAAATATATATAATTCAACTCCAAAAAGATTGGAGGACTTTTCACGCTTTTAATATCGTTTTTCATATTTTTCTGAGTTAATTTCTAATTAAATGAAAACAAGATTTAGATGCTCGGAAAAACAAATCCTTAAATGCAATATGGCTGAAATTTGATTAGATAAATATAGATATTTCAAGGATTTTCTACGCCAAAAATCATGCAAAACTGAGTCGGGGCCCCGAAACCCGTTTTAAGCAAAAAAACCGTGATTGTTAGTACACGATTTCGGCTAAAATTTTGCAAAAAATGACCAGTAAAATTTTTCCTCAATTTTTGACTAAAATACTCATGAAATATATATAATTTAATGCCAAAAATATTGGAGGAGTTTTCACGCTTTTCATATCGTTTTTCATATTTTTTCTGAATTAATTTCTAATTAAATGAAAACAAGATTTAGATGCTCGGAAAAACAAATCCTTAAATGCAATATGGCTGAAATTTGATTAGATAAATATCGATATCTCAAGGAGTTTTGGTGCCAAAAATAATGCAAAACGGACCTGGAGCCCTAGAACGCTTATTAAGCCAAAACTGTGATGGTTATTACACGATTTTCGCCTAAAATTTTGCAAAAATGAACCGGAAGTATATTTCATCAATTTTTGGCTAAAATACTCATAAAAAATACATAATTCAACACCAAAAGTATTGAAGAGTTTTTACACTTCTCATATCGTTTTTCCTATTTTTCCGAATTAATTTCTAATTAAATTAAAACAAGATTTAGATGCTCGTAAAAACAAATCCTTCAGTTCAATGTGGCTGAGATTTGATTAGGTGAAAATAGATATTTCAAGGAGTTTTGGCGCCAAAAATCATGCAAAACTGACCTGGAGCCCCTGAACGCGATTTTAGCAAAAAAAAAAAAGTGATGTTACACCATTTCGGCAAATATTTTGCAAAAATTGACCTAAAATATTATTACTCAATTTTTAGTCAAAATACTCATAAAAAATATATAATTCAACGCAAAGAAGATTAAAGGGCTTTTCACGCTTCTAATATCATTTTTCCTATTTTTTTCCGAATTAATTTCTAATTAAAACGAAACATAATTCAGATGCTTGTAAAAACAAATCCTTATTGATGAAAGGTTACTAAAGTTCGAACATGATCCTTAATAATTGTTGATATGGATACCAAAATTTCATATGGAGGTTATCAAAATTTCATTGTGAGGTTACCTAATTTCATAGGTGTTACCAATATTTTATAAGGAGACTACAAAAAATTTCATACTGAGGTTACAAAAATTTAATTGTGAGGTTACCAAAATTTAATAAGGGGTTACCCAAATTTCATAGTGAGGTTGCAAAATTTTCATAGTGAGGTTGCAAAAATTTCATAGTGCACTTACTAAAATATCATAGAGAGTAACCAAAATTTCATTTGGAGGTTTCCAAAATTTCATAGGGGTTTCTTTAAATTTCATAAGACGGTTACCAAAATTTTCATAGTGACGTTAGCAAAATTTCTTAATGAGGTTACCAAATTTCATAAGGGATTGCCAAAATTTCATAATAAGGTTAACAAAATTTCATAGTTAGCTTACCAAAATTTCATACTTAGGTTACCAAAATTTCATAGTCAAGTTACCAAAATTTCATAGGGAGGTTACCAAAATTTCATAGGGAGGTTACCAAAATTTTATAGTCAGGTTACCAAAATTATTATCATTATTTAATATATTTTGGTTAGGTGAATATAGATATTTCAAGGAATCTCGGTGCCAAAATCATTCAAAATTAACCGAGCCCCGGAACGCGTTTTTAGCAAAAAACCGTGATGATTATTACACGATTTTGGCTAAAATTTTCCAAAATTGACCCGAAAGATATTTCCTCAATTTTTAGCCATAATACTTATAAAAAATATATAATTCAACGCCAAAAAAGATTGAAGGGCTTTTCACGCTTTTAATATTGTACTTTTTCATATTTTTCTTAATTAATTTCTAATTAAATCGAAACAAGATTCAGATGCTCGTAAAAACAAATCCTTAAATGCAATATGGCTAAGATTTTATTAGATGAATATAGACATTTCAAGGAGTGCCGGCGCCAAAAATCATGCAAAACTGAGCCGGGGCCCTGAAACGCGTTTTTAGCCCAAAAAAAACTGTAATGGTTAGTACATGAATTTGGCTAAATTTTTGAAAAAAAATTACCCGAAAATTTTTTTCTCAATTTTTGGCTAAAATACTCACAAAAGTATATATAATTCAAGGCCAAAAAGATTGAAAGGTTTTTGACATTTCTAATATCATTTTTCATATTTTTTCCGAATTAATTTCTAATTAAATCGAAACAATATTCTGATACTCGTATAAACAAATCCTTGAATCCAATGTGGCTGAGATTTGATTATGAATATAGATATTTCAAGTAGTCTCAGTGCCAAAAATTATGCAAAATTGAACAAGATCTCCGGAACGCGTCTAGCCAAAAACTGTGATGGTTTGTTAATACACGATCTCGGTTAAAATTTTGCAAAAATTGACACAAAAGATTTCTCCTCAATTTTTTGCTAAAATACTCATAAAAATATATAGTTCAATGCCAAAACGATTGGAGGGCTTTTTACGTTTTTAATATCGTATTTCTTATTTTTTTCTAGATTAATTTCGAATTAAATCGAAACAAGATTAGATGCTCGTAAAAACAAATTCTTAAATCCAATGTTGCTGAGATCTTGTTAGATGATGTAAAGTATTAAACCTAATTTTTTTATTTTAATCTTGACAATTATAAATTTATAATCATGGGAAACTTGCCAAAGTAAAGTAAACCAACAATTTTTTTTCCTTGGCATAGGAAACTTTAATCTTGACAACCTTGGCATAAGACCAATCTTTTAAACATGTAGTATTAAACTAATTTTTTTCCTTAATGTTCATAATTTGTTTAAATTAAATAACTATAAATTATAAATAAAAAGTATTCCAAATAATTATGGGGAGTAAATTATTATAATTATATTTTGTTTTTACAATATCTTACATAACTAAAATAAAAAGTTTCATGAATATAAAATAATAATAATATTATAATTAAATAAATTATAATCTAAAAATAATTATTATTAGAAGTAAATTATTAATTACAATTATAGTGGATTATTAATATCTTTCCATAATTTAAAAAATTTAAATATTGGATTTACAATATCTTTCCATAATTAATAAAAAAAGTTGAATTAATCATCTCAAAAAACAATTAAAAAAAGTTTAAATGAATAAAAAGAATACTAATTGAAAAATTATTAATACTATAATACTAAGCGTATTTATGAAATACGTTTGTGATTTTATATATACTAGTCTTCACTCTCACGTACGTTGCACGTGACCCATTAATTATAAGTAAAGCTGTCAAAACATGACATGAACCCAATAACATGTCCAATCCGATCGATCCCGATTTGACCAGAAAAATAAACGATAACCCGAATGATCCGAGAAAATTACCTAACTCATTAAACCTGGACCCAAGTGACGATAACCCGAAACCCACCCAACCTGCCCGATTGACATCTCTAACTTTATAAGTCAAAGGAGATAATTGGATGTTACTCTTCTTCTCATTTTTAAAACTTTAAATTATTGTTATACCAACATGCTCCAAAAATAGAAACAGACCAATCACTATATAATTTAAATAAATTTTTAACTTAATTAGTTTTAAAAAATATGAATAATTAATGATTAGACAACTTATTTTAACTTTTAAACTTGATAATAATACTTTTGTTAGTTTATATTTTAATTGAAAATTTTAAAATTAAAATGGTAAAAATGAAATAATTATAAAAATATTGAATTCAATTAAATAAAAATAGTGTTTTCAGTTGCAAAAGTTTATTTTTTAAAAAAAATTGTAAAAGTTTAAACAATGTCATTCAAGAAATATATTTAAAAAAACTAATATCTCAAGTTTTTTTAACTAAAATAGTAAAATTGTAAAATATAATAGTTATAAGGATATTAGATTTAATTATATAAAAATTGAGTTTTTAGTTGAGTAAAATAGTAAAATGGTAAAATATAATAGTTATAAGGATATTAGATTTAATTATATAAAAATAGAGTTTTTAGTTGAGTAAAATAGTAAAATAAAATAATTATAAAGATATTATATTTAATTAAATAAAAATAGAGTTTTTAGTTGAGTAAAACTATAAAAACCTAAACCATGGTAATTTAGAAATATATTTAACAAATAAGGGTATAATAGGCGATTCAAAAATTTTACAGCTGAACGTACTTTTTAATATAGTATATATATATATATATAGCATAAGATAAGATAAGATAAGATAGTAAGATAAGATATATAAAATAAGCTCAGTATATTTTCTCGATTTTTTTTTCATCTTCTTTCTTCTTGTGTCGATATTGTGAAAGACTTTGTACTAAGATGATTTAGGTTTCATGTTGATACAAAATTCTTAGATATTATTAGTAGTATTTTATCACCAAACATGAATTATCCCCAAAATCATAAAGGAAGGGTATAAAAGGTGGTATAAAAACTCTTTCTTTAGTAATGATTTCATCATTGTAATTATTAATTATTTCTTTCATCAGGGGTCATCATGATTCTCTGAGCTTGGATTGTCCTCATTGCGGTTACCAAATGAAGATAAAGTAATGCAGGATTCTAGACAAGCCGTATAGCTCAATTCCTTCACTGGGGATTCATTTCCTTGTTTATATAGTACTACTCAATATACTAACACAGAGGTCAGAGGGAGAGAGAACTTTACAGTCAAGAGGATTTTGAGGTGAAACTTGAAAAACGTGGGATTGCAGAAAGATTATGACAAGATTAAGCCATTAATATATGATAATAACTCTTCTCTATGCTCTCTGTCTGAGAAATTATGGTAAGACTTGAATTCAATGCCATTGTTTATGCAATTTTCATTTTTCAAAGTATAAAAATCCTTCCCTTGTCATTTTAATGTCGATATTGAGGGTCAGTTGAATGGACCCAAGGTCCCATTTTCCCTGAGATTTACCTCCATTTATTTATTTACTGCTTTGGTCTCCCACTTATCTTTATTTATATATGCAGTTTTTGGTTTATATATTTTTGAATTTTTAGCACCATTTCTGACTCTATTTTGGATTTGTATTACTTAGGACAATGTGGGACGTAAACTCCTAAATTTATTTTATCCAAAGTACCTCTTTCACCCAAGAAAAAAATAGGATAGAGGTATCTGTTTCATTTGAAAAAAAGAAATACTCATCGATGCCAAAAAAAAAAAAAAAAAAAAACTTTCATCAACTGAACAATGCCAAGGGATATAGTAACGAGTCGGCTTAAAAATGAGATAAAATCCAATCGAGGCCCGAAAAGACATGGACCGAACATAATGGGCAAACTAAGAAAATAAAGACTCCTTGTTACAGTCTAGAAATTATAAGGTGCAGCCTCCACTAGAGGCCGTCGGCCTCAACTAGAGTTTTAGCCTCAATTAGTATTATCTTTTTTTTTCCACAAAATCAATATTTGATTTTCTTTCAAAATTAAATTACAAGAATCTTCTTTGTAATTTATATAAGGGTAGATTGGGCTATGGCTTATAAGGCTAAGTAAAAGGCTTTTCCTAAACTAAAGAGGATTAAGCGGTCTCTTATTAGTTTTCTTTGAAAATTGGATTTAGTCTTAATTTGGTATTGAGGTTGCTGAAAAAGCTTTTTTAAATTGCGGAAGAAAAATGTAAATAATGTTTGGTATTGCTATGAAAAAATGGGGTTGAAGGATAAAATGTCTAAAAAGGATATATTAGTTAAAAAGGAAAGAGAAAAATAATTAAGGGATTTTAGTCATTTAATGTCCAAAAGCACTTTTGAAACGCAAAAGCACCTAAGCATTAGTTTCTTGAGTTGGCTTGGCTTTTGCGTTCATTTTGCGTTCAAAATTAGCTTTTAACACAAATCAAGATTTATTTGGTATTGCGTTTGGGTTCAAAAGTAGTTTTTTTATCTTCAAATGCAATGCCAAACCCGCCCTTAATCTTAAATCGTGCAATCCCAATTGATTTGACCATAATTCCTTAATTACCCCATAATTCCTTAATTACCCCAAATTAGGGTATAAACATACATACATATATATACATACATTTATATAGTCGCCGAAAGGTGCGGGTTCTCAGGTTCGGATCAGGTTTTGACAGCTTATATTCCGCACGTGTGAAATTTATAACTCCCCAATCTCGATCGACCCTACTATTTCGTCTCTATCTCTGCCCTCCAAGTCGAATTGTCGAAACGAGCCCAAGAAAGAAAGAAAGGAATTCTACTTGGCTGGAGGTGAACGAATTTTGGATTTAGGTAAGGGTCTAATCTGATTCTGTTAAAATAGAAGGAATTTTGGATTTATCATGTGAACCGATGAACAATAGAAGGAATTTCGTTTTACTCCCTGAACTATGGCGCTTTGCCCCTAAAGAACTATTCTATTCTTTGGAACAATATCTCTATTCTTGGCCTTCTTAAACCCCTTTGGTCTCCAACAATTTATTGTATATTAATCATGAGGTACGCCCCTTTCAATTTGTATACTACATTTTAAGATTAGATGAGAAAATCAAACAAGGACGAAGACACAAATTTTTAATGCATATACAACGCAAAAGCTTCACCAAATGATATTATAGCAAAAACAGAAACGTAAAATAGACCGAAAGGGGAGGGTTAGAAAACTCTTTGCTAATTCACTTTTACAACCCCTTCACTCATTCCCTTCATAACCCCGTCGTGAAGCGTGGGTTATTTAACTCGAGATACATAGTAACTATAAGTATATATAAATAGATTTTGCCTTCGAGATACTTAGTTAAAAAGAATAGCTTTAATTAATAAAATCAACCAATAAAAAATGTAGAATAAATCCTAGTTTAGAAAGGGATAATTCTTTTTTTTTTTTGGTACATAGGGATAATTTTTTCTAACCTAGTCAAAAGAGGATTACTTTAATATGTAAAAAATAAAACAAGAGGATCACTTTGATATGTAATATAAATATAATAGGATATACTACTGTATTAGTATATTTTAAATTAAAATTGGGTTCAGGCCTTAGGGTATCGACTCACGCGAATTCACAACAAAGCGTCTCCCTCGTCTCCTCTCGGTATAACTTGGCTGGAGGTTAATCTGATTCTTTTAAAACTTATTACTCCATCAAAATTCTAGGTCACTTGTTAGGGTTTTGCGCAGTTCGTGTTTCTTTTCTGAAAGTCACGTAAGGTTCTCTCCTTATCATCTTTATTAATTATCCTTTGCTGCCATGGCTTTCGTTGATTTTAAGGATTCGTTTTCTTAATTTGTATTTTATGCTTTGAATTTCATAAACATATTTTATTATGTAATCACATATATGATATGCTTTTCTCTTTGTATTTTATTAATTAATGTGTTTGAATTTCACATCTATTATATTATGTAATGATTTAAATTGCCTTGGAAATTATTGATCATCTTTTAATTAGAGATGATAATTTCCCTGTTAAATTCTAATTTTTTTTTCATTGTAATTTCTTTTCATGTAGAATGGGTGAGGCTATTACTATCTGGAAAACTGGTTAGTATACCCCTCCCTTTTTATTATATATTATATTATTATTATATAATAGTAATATAATTAATTATTTCTGTTTTTTTTTTTCTCAATTCTAATTTTATGTTGCCATAGTCATGCTCACTTTCCTTTATATCTTTATGGTTTTTTATTTACTAGGGCGTATGGTCTTCAATGTTGGCTGTGTCATTGCTAGCTATCTGGCTGCGAAACAGTAAGTTCCATCAATTTCTTGCTTTCTTCTTAGGTTTTTTTTTTTTTTTTTTCCTTAGACTGGAGTGGAGATGGTGAAAAAGTAATCAATGAAAAGTAACCCAAGAACTAATGACAATAAGCTGGGTTTATATTATATATTTTTGAAAAAAAACCAAACAATTAGAGAAAGAAAAACTTGTTGAATGAGTTTGTAATATCTTGTCTAATATGTATGCTTTCTTTTCTCTTTTTTCTTTTTGGTACTTGACCAGGGTAGCACTGTATCTGGAAAAAAAGGCAGAAATGGTCAAAAGAGCAAGGTAAATTAACCTTCTTTCTTTGTTAATTTTCATTGGGAGTCAGTTTGCATGAGCTGAAAAGTTGTGATTGGAACCAAAATATTTGAATATATAATTGGTGAGGGGTTTAATTTCATTAGTTGTAAAATTCTAATGATTTGTTTTTCATCAGGGATGATTTTTGTTATCACTGTGGAAAGTAAGTTGCAGTAAAAGGAGGATTAAGGTGGAAGGCTGGTTTGATGTTGTAGCTAAAGTTTTGGTAATTTCAAAGCGAGGCCTTTCTTTGATCGACTTAGTTTAGTGTTGTACTGTTGTTGTAGCCAAGCAAATGTGTTTTTTTTTGGCACCAAGCAAATGACTTAGTGTAGGCAGTCCTATCCTTTTTTTTAACCCAAAAGATTTACTGTTCTATTTCTATTATTAGCTTCATGTTAAATTAAATGGATGTGGTTGCTGGTTTTTGATAATGAGGGGTAAAAATAGGTGTCAACTCCTTACACTGCCTGTGAAGTGCAAATTTTACACTGTTATTGTATTAAATAATAACTATTTAGATAATTACTTTAACTAATAATTACAATATTTCCAACCAAGTATATTGAAAATGCCAAAATGGATTCATTTTCCTATGATCGAACCTTTTAGTTTTCAAAAACTAAGGCTATGTTTACTTTGTGGAGAACATTCTTCATTTTTCATCTCCAAAAATATCAAAGAAAATAAATAGTGACACAACATGTGTCAATGAAAACAAGTATATTTTTGGAGAATGGAGATGACAATGGAGTGGGAAATCAAGAACATATTTATTTTATTTTGAGATTTTCATTCCATTGCCATCTTCATTCTCTAAAAATATGTTTGTTTGCATTGACACATGTTATGGCACTACCTAATTTATTTGATATTTTTGGAGATGGAAAATGGAGAATATTCTCCACTAGCAAACATAGCCTAATTTTGTTTCCTTTTTTTCTTTAATCAAGATTGGTGTACTTTTCACGCTTTTAATATCATTTTTCATTTTTTCTGAATTAATTTCTAATTAAATTAAAAAAATGAATAATCTCTTTCTTAGAGGGCTTCAAATGGCATTTATGATGTGTATTTATAGTCTTTCACATGTTTCTAGCCGTTGGAATCAAAATCTAGCCGTTTGGAGCCTTTTCCCACTTTTCAAACTAGCTGTTATTTTGTCCTGTAGTGAGACTGACGCTGTCAGAAATATTTTCAGTCGAGTGAAAATGATTTTCAAGACTTGTTATAGTCGACTGAAATTTCAATCAGTCTGTTCAAGAAAAGTGCCAGTATTTACGACCATCGAGGCTGCAGTTTCAACACCAATAATAGTTGACTGGAAATGATTTTCAAAACTTACTATAGTCCATCCCAATATCTGTTTAATTCAAAATCTTGAGGAAACTTAAAGAAATAAAATGCTAGCTCTTAGCTGGTTATATTGACTTGAATGGATTCTTCCTCTATGTTTTGAACACAGAAAGAGAGAGATATCTATGTACAGTACAAGTGCTTAAGGTAAGTCTGCTATACAATACATCTTACATAGCCAACAGTTGTAGTGGAAACTTTCACCATTTAAGCACCATCTGTGGCTATGTCAGTGTCCCACTCCCAATATCAGATTCAGATGCAGTGGAGAGAGTAGAGAGAATCATAATTTCTACCCATGTCACCCATTTCACTTCACGGGTTCTACTTCAACTTACTTTTTTTTTTATCAGAGCTTCAACTTACTTTCACCTAACCTAAATGATTCTTACTATATACAAATTGAAAATAAGTTATACCAGTCAGTCAAACAAAGGAAAGTAAGTTACATTACATCCATGAAATTGAAAACGAAGAATAAAAGCAAAGAAAGACTCTGCCCTTAATATCAACTTCTTCTTTCCCTTTTGTTCTTGTTGGTGTCTCTAAGCATCTTTAAGAGCTTCTTGAAAACCTTCACTTACCCCCCTCAAGTAGCAATTCTGGTTATTTACTTTCAAGGCCTTCCTCCATAACCACAGATCTAGCCTCCCTTTCTTTTATTGTTTTTTAGCCAGAAACATCTCGCTTTCTTTGAAAATCTCAAATTCTCAATATATCCTAATTAAAGCCCTATCTTAACTGTCGCCTCTATTTTTATTTTTTTTTACTAAGTTCTTGAGTAGAAGAGAATGAAAATCTGGAAATGAATGAGAACGATATAAAGCTTCATACAACAAGGAATGGGAGGAATTGGAAAGAATAGGTAATTTATTGTTTAATTCTGATTTTTGTTTCTTACGTGCATTTTAATTATTTGTGAGATTTTATTTATTAGAACACTTTTATCCTACAAATACCGGTGGTCATGTTTGCTTAATTAGGACGTCCAAGGATTTTCATACCAGTTTAACAATTAAAAAAGCAAAGTAAGAAGAACAAGAACAAGACAAAAATAAACAAAACTAAAGGAAGGCAGTCCTAAATTGAACATTTTCATAAATGTTGAGCCCTTAAATAAGCAATTTTAGATCAAAAGATACGTATCCCTTAGGGGATTACCTACGAAGGTTCACTATAAATTGTACCCTCCGCCGCGGCTTGCGGCTTTAGACACCGTAACTTGATGATTTTGGACACAAACAACCCTCTTCCATCCTGTTCTTGTAACAGAGACAGAGCACCAAAACACAATAAAGTTACGATCTTAAGTTACAGTCCTAGTAATCCTGTGTTTGTTTATGTTAGCTCTGAAAAGGCGGTTGAAAAGCCATGGGGGAATTCTGAGCTCAACATAGTAAAAGTGTGCAAAGGTGGTGAGTTCTTGAAACTCTCTGTTTGTTTTTCTTTTTCCTTTTTTCTCTTAATTTTTAAATTTTCCCTGAACAAGTCTTAACTTCTTGAATCAGGAAGAGGTTGTTGACACATTTGACGACGTCGACGGCGTTGATTCCTGTTCTTCGGATGATGGATCTTTGGTAATTGGGCTGATGAATGCTTCTGTTTTTTAAACATAAAACTACTCTAAATTCAACTTATCCCAAATCTTGTTCTTTTAGAATGCTCATGTGTAATTGGGTTGATGAATGCTTCTGTTTTTTAAACATAAAACTACTCTAAATTCAACATATTCCAAATGTTGTTCTTTTAGAATGCTTATGTATTGTTCTCTTAGAAAGTATAGCTAACTTATATTTAACAATGACTGAATATTGATTTTTTGAATTAATAGTAATTGGAAATTGTTACTATTTCCCGAAATTTCCAAATAATTTTCTCGTACAAAACATTTCTTGTCACTCCCTTTTCAATGGAACCATCATACAGTGTCATGTAGTAGATGTGATGTAACATGACATTAAAACATTTAAAAAAAAAAAAAAAACACCGGTATCTCTTTTGCATGTGTGCACCACGTGATCTGGCTGGTGTGGATGTATATGAATCCCATGATGATGATGTCTCTATGTGCTCTTCATGTAACTAGCCACTTAGGTTCTGTAAAATTTCCCTTTGTAAAATTAAGGGGAACCTTCCCCAAAGAGTAAGGAAAAGTTGGTACACCAAAGTCACAAACAACACCCAAAATACACTTCCTCAATATTAGTTTTTGTTTATAAGAGTAATTCCAAATTTCCTTTGTCTGCCAGTGGGTTAGGAAGGGAAAAGAAATGAAAAAGAAAGAATTAGAGCTTTAGAGAATTGTGGAATATTCAATCTACCAACCAAAAAACTCCAAAGAGGTTCTCTACCTCATTTGATTAATGAATAAATGTTGACTAGCTACAGAAAGAAATTGGGATTATAATGTATAAATTAAACACGTGTACTTCCATGTTTCTGATTAAGATTCTTTGACATTGTAAAGATAAGGAAAATAAAAAGGGAAAGAATGGATTGAATGGAGGAGGGTATTCTTTCTTATGATTTCAAGAGGACAAAAGAAAAATAAAATTTACTTAGGGATGAGATTCCAAATCCATGTGATCAAAGGGGTCTTTTGAATCCTTTTTAAGGATGTGATGATTGCATGAGCTCGGTGATAAAATGAACTCGACCCAAAAAAACACACCCGAATAACCCAAATCTGATTGACCAAAAAGCCAAACACATAAACTCGTCCAAACCCGAGCCTGAAAGAACCCGAATCTGAAAGTATTTGAATTTAATACTAATACAGTAATATATTTATAAATAAGGAAATTTGTAATTAAATAAAAAATTGATAAATTAAATCATTTAAATTAGTTTGTCACTATAAGATCATACAGTAATACCTAAGTTCGGGCCTTAAATTGAGATTACTGTCTATAAAATTTATTTTTATATCCCGAAAATTTAGAATTTTCCTTAATTAATTCTTCTTTATTTCTCGCAAAACAAAAATTTCCTTTTAGTAACCAAAAAGCCTTGAAGACTAGTAAGATAATTTCGGAAAAACCAGAAAATTTTCATATCATATTTTAATGAATCGTATTTTAATGCTGGGGGGTTCTGCTACTTGGCTTTGATCGAAATATGGAATTCGCTTTGGAAAATGAAATTGCCTTGTAAAATTTTCTTGTGGAAAATAGGCAGTAATTAATTGACTCTCGACTGCACTTGAACTACAAAAATGTTAACTTTGTCTATATGGAACACATTTATGTCAAATGTGAGGTGGTGATCGAGAGCAATTTGGTTTGCCAATGACTCACACTTAGAATGAATATGTTTGCTCTCACTCGCTTCACTGATTGGATTAAGATTTGGATGTTACAAAATTCCACTGATAATTAAACCTTTAAGAGTATTATTCTATTTTGTGGATTCATCGAAATCAAGTTTTTTTTTTCCAAGGAAAAAGGCAAAAGACCAAACCCCATAGAGGTGATTAGTCATGCCAAAGCTTTACAATCAAAGTATATAACTATATATAGATAGATTTTGCCTTGGAGATAATAGTTAAAAAGAAAAAAGCAAAGAAAGAAGAACAAGAACAAGACAAAAATGAACAAAACTAAAGAAAGACAATCCTAAATTGAACATTTTTACAAATGTTGAACCCTTCAATAAGCAATTAGGGTATGGGAATGGGATTGGTTTGGGTTAATATATATATATATATATATGCACCCATGGACACAACTATTTCTTTGGTCAGTACCAATTACCAAATCATCAATTTTCAATCCAGTGGAGAAATTTCCATAACTGCACAATTTCACATTATTGGATTTTTATAGCATTTGATTTGGTAATTTGATTTTGAGATTTTCCATTGGTTTCAACGTTATTTGGGCTGAATCAAACAACCCAAGTCCACAGCTGCTCTCCGAACCCAACAGATCCTATAATCAACTATGGAGCTGGTCGTTTTAATTTTTTCCCTTTTCTTGAAGAAGAACAACTATATGATCTATAGGAGTATGAAGTAATGAAAGTGATTTCTTTCTCGTTTTCCAAAAATATTCAATTGATTTATTGATGTTATTATCTTCTTTATAATAATAAATAATAGAATGTTATCATTTACCAAAAGCTCGTTTTTTCTTGATTAGGTTTTTCAGAATTCCTTTATATCGAATTAAATGAATTACAGATCATCAGATAAATTTCAAGGCTCAAGCAACACAGCTTGATAGGATCACCAGAAATTTCTGGTGGGGGCATGATCCGAGTAAGAGGAAACTCCACATGAAAAAGTGGGACCATTTATGCAAACCAAAATTAAGGAGCTGGAGGCTTAGGTATATAAGGAAAACAAGTAATATGAATTCAAGCTTGGAGGATTATTCAAGAGCCTGACTCAATCTTTGCAAAACCACTCAAGAGCAAATATATATTGCACAAAGGAAGATTTTTTGAATGTGAAATCAAAGGGAGGTGATAAAATCTTTGGAAACTGAAGCTACCTTTCAAGCTTATAGTGTTCTTATGGAAGATATGTAACAAGCGTCTGCCTGTTAAAACAGAGCTTGCAAGGAGAGAAATGGAAACAGACCCATTAATATCAATTTCATCCTTAGTAGGGGAATTTTTAGACTTGTACATTTAAGTTTGTCTCGTAATTAATTTGAGAGACAAACTGATCAATTATTGACAACATAATTTGGAAGCAAAATTAATGATTGATCGGTCAAATTTATTTTTTTCCTAATTCTAATGCAGAATGCCTCAAGTTCCCACTCCTTTAATTCTATAATAATAAAAATTTTATTCCTTGTTTTAACAATTGTAATAGTGTATGTTGCTCATGACATGTTTACATCTTTAATTATGTTATGTATTTTCACTAGTTGCACTGCGTTACGCCATCCTCGGTTACTTTATTTTGTGGAGCTGCTGTGGCTGGGATCTAGTAAGCTTTATCAAGTTATCGCTTTCTCATTTGGCTTTCTATCAAGCATTACATTATGGGTTGATTTGGAGATCACAATTTTTCTTTCTTTTTTTCTGAATTGTAAGGTTTTGGCTAATTTCTTGACTAATATCTACGCTTTTTTAAAACCTGAGCAAGTCGGGTATTTCTTCTTGGCATAAATGCCACTTTGCACCCTTAAATTTGTACGAACTGCCATTTTGCACCTTTAAATTTGTACGAACTGCTACTTTGTACCCAATTTTTTTATTTTGACCAAAACGCACTCTAAAGTTTTATTTTTGTGCCACTTTGCACCATCCGTCATGGTAGGACAAACGATTCTATCACGGTTTCCGACGTGGCACGCCACGTGTACCAAAAAGTGACATGTGACACGCCACATGTACCAAAAAGTCGTGCCACATGTCATGCGTA
This sequence comes from Corchorus capsularis, assembly GCA_001974805.1. NCBI lineage: Eukaryota > Viridiplantae > Streptophyta > Magnoliopsida > Malvales > Malvaceae > Corchorus > Corchorus capsularis. The sequence continues at coordinate 763 of AWWV01009951.1, read as the reverse complement.
CGTGTACCAAAAAGTGACACATGGTATGCCACATGTTTCAAAAAGTGGCACGTCGCATGCCACGTGCACAAAAGGATACGTGCCACGTGTCATTTTTGTCCACGTGGCATGCCACGTCGGACGCCATGATCGATTTATTTTGTCCTATCGAATAGAGGGTGCAAAGTGGCACAAAAATAAAACTTTAAGATACATTTTGGTCAAAATAAAAAAGTTGGATGCAAAGTGGCATTCAGGTTTATCATGAATAGTGGGGGATTTGGCTTAATTTCATCATCACTTTTGTAATTACTAACAATTGATGTTCATCATGGGGTCCTTGTGTAAGCTTGGATTGTAATTACTAATATTGATTGCATTATTATTCAATATTCATTCAGTAAGAGATCATAAATTGTGTCATTATTATTGACGTTGATTGATCAACTTCAAGTCTTCAATTGAAATCATATACTAGTATGTAGTATGTCCATTTCTCTTTGAGCATGTGAATCCCTCCTCAACCTCATTGATTTATAGTTTTCCTTAAGTGTAGAAAAATCAAATTTCCAAAAGAAGAAAGTTGAGATTGATTGATTATCAAAATGAGATAAAGCCACAAAGAGGGTGACGTGAGGTTTATATAAGAATTATTGGTGTGTCTTGAATGCTCTGAAAACTTGCCTTTATGGAATACAAGTCCTTTTGATTATATATTTGTAACAGTTGAAATTATTGATGTTTGTTTACTTTTTCCATCTCTTTTCATTCTCACCAGCTGACC
>AWWV01009950.1:0-31936 GCA_001974805.1 Corchorus capsularis | reverse complement strand
ATATTATGAATTATAGAAACAATCAACCCAAATCACAAAACAGTTAAAATGAACAAGAAAATGAATAAAAATGGAGTCTTTGGTTGGAAAATGGAATAAAAATGGAGTCTTTGGTGGGTTAAGCATGACTGACCTCTCCCATTGTGACAGTCAAAATCGGTTATGTATTTTTGGTTTTGTGATGAGTGTAAATAGGAGGAAATAAAGGAGAATGAAGAGTCGGAGTATTTATAGAGAGACTTGGGCACAGTACAGTTAAAGAATGCTAATGCTCATGACTCATCATGATGATGATGGATGTATGTATCTATGTATGAGTAGGGTTCATGGATGATGATGGGTTTAAACGCGTAAATTTAGGGCTAAAAAGTGGTGGGGTTAAAAAATGGGTACGGTTTTGATTTTTGAAGATTGAAGAAGAAAATGGGAAATTTGAAAGGAATTTGTAAGATTGGAGGGTTCTTGGGTGTTTCTTTCCTCATGTCCATTTATATGCAGCAGTTGGGTTCTTCAGTTTTGCTTTCACAAAGAGTTATTACTATTTACTTCACCACCACCAACCTACCTCTAAAATATTAGCCTTTCCCTAGGGCACTGTACCCTTTCAATTTTGCCCCAAAAGATTTCATTTTTGGCTACAAGATATAATATTTCTTCTTGGGTTTTGCTAATTAGTGTTTATAGGCAAGAAATTCAGTAATAAATTTTTGACAGAGATGTTGATTTGAATTAAGAGCAATAATCAAATATCAAACACAACATGCAAATAGCCCAAAACTGTTAAAAAAGGAATTAAATTTGAGAACGGGAAATGGGAAAATTTGTGTTTACCTCCTTGGGTTTTTTCTCTTGTTTGTTGTCAGAATCTGGGTTCTTCTCTTTGTCAGGTTTCTTCTCCTTTTTCTCCTCTTTGTTGTCATCTTTCTTTGGTTGAGGAGAAACGAGGTCAACTTTTTTTCTTGGTTTTGTTCTCGAGTTTCTCTTTAATAACTTTCGGATCCACAGCGCCCACCACCGTCACTTTGCTAGAGCTAGTCTCTGCTTTAACACTCTGCACCCCTGAACAAAAAAAACAGAGGAAAACAGAGTCATTAACAAAAAGGCAGCTTTCTTACAAAAATGGTGGAAAAATAAACAACAAAACCAAAAACCCAATCTTTAAACGTGAAAAGTTTGATTATACCGTCACATTTGCGAATGTATCTGACGATTTTGGTGGCGCAACCGTCACAAAGACAATCAACTTTCAGAACAACCGTCAAGGTACCCTTTTCCTTCTTTTCTCCATCTCCTCCTCCCTTCTTGTTTCCTCCATCCTTCTTCTGTAAAATACACAAAGAGCAACCCATATTATGAATTATAGAAACAATCAACCCAAATCACAAAACAGTTAAAATGAACAAGAAAATGAATAAAAATGGAGTCTTTGGTTGGAAAATGGAATAAAAATGGAGTCTTTGGTGGGTTAAGCATGACTGACCTCTCCCATTGTGACAGTCAAAATCGGTTATGTATTTTTGGTTTTGTGATGAGTGTAAATAGGAGGAAATAAAGGAGAATGAAGAGTCGGAGTATTTATAGAGAGACTTGGGCACAGTACAGTTAAAGAATGCTAATGCTCATGACTCATCATGATGATGATGGATGTATGTATCTATGTATGAGTAGGGTTCATGGATGATGATGGGTTTAAACGCGTAAATTTAGGGCTAAAAAGTGGTGGGGTTAAAAAATGGGTACGGTTTTGATTTTTGAAGATTGAAGAAGAAAATGGGAAATTTGAAAGGAATTTGTAAGATTGGAGGGTTCTTGGGTGTTTCTTTCCTCATGTCCATTTATATGCAGCAGTTGGGTTCTTCAGTTTTGCTTTCACAAAGAGTTATTACTATTTACTTCACCACCACCAACCTACCTCTAAAATATTAGCCTTTCCCTAGGGCACTGTACCCTTTCAATTTTGCCCCAAAAGATTTCATTTTTGGCTACAAGATATAATATTTCTTCTTGGGTTTTGCTAATTAGTGTTTATAGGCAATGATTTATGATTAAGCTTTCCCTTCATTTGTATGATTGTAGTTTTTACCATTGCATTTCACCTAGATGGGTTGCATTGCATTCAATCAAGTAGGATCACTTATCTAACCTTAATCTTACCAATCTTTGTAGTACAAAATAAATGCTTGTGTGGACTTGAATATAGAAACTTTTCATTTTGATCAAGTAAAAAACTTTCCTATGCCATTTAATTTTAAGTTTGGTGCTAGTGTGGACTTTAATATAGAGACTTTTTCCTTTGATTAAGTTAAATTTTGCTATCAATAAACTATGTAGCTTCAAGTAGTAGTATCTTTGAGTTAGATTTTGAAGACTATGGAGTAAGGACCATGCTAAAGGCTAAAGGCTAAAAGAGAGCAAGCAACAGAGTATGCATAGTTTGTGAAGCTTTTTACTCCTTTTAATGGGGTGGTCCTAAAACTAAAAGAGCATGACCCATTGGCAATTTGGCATTGAATTTTAGGCTAATTAATTGCCTTAATTTTTGGGAAAACCCATTTTAATACCACCAACCCAACTCCCCCAACTTTGATATTAGTGATATTATATCTGGACTAATGATTACTGACCCAAACAATAATAACAGCAATTAATGTCTCAGGTAAGTAGTAGCACTGGCCCAACAGTACACCTAACCAACTAAGGCCTGAAGATTTAATTCATTTGGCAGAATAGTGGGCTTTAAGTTGTTGAAATTAAATGTATATATATAGTTTGCTTATGAAATGCAATGCAAGGCCTATGTTGGGCCAGTTATTTTGGGTCTCTCATTGTCATCATGAGCAATGACCAATGAGTAAAGGGCTGATGAACCCTTCAATAGTTGAATTGAATTAAGATGCATATTTGAGCACGTTTGAGCACAATTCCAAAAGCAAAACAACAAAACAAAATCAAAATCAAATGTAGCTGTTGTTGCTAGCTGCCCACTGCCATTCCAATGCAATCAATCAAGTCATTTGCAGTTATAATCATGCTGATTTGTGAATTAGCCAGTTAGGAGGAAGTAAAATCAATAAAGAAGAGAGAAACTCCAACTCAAATACTATAGCAGGCCAGAGGCTAAACATAAATACTTGGATTCCTGAGTTTATCATGTTTGTATGCTTTGTTAAAGTGCTTTGGCTATTGGGTTGAATGAAATGAAGAATATAACATAAGCGTTGGGAACTGACAGTTGAGTTGAATGAAATGAGTTCAATGTTCATTTACGATAACGAGGCGTCCAAACGCTATTTCTGGATTTTAGGAACGTGTCTTACTCCAAATTAGTCATAGTCAAGATTCAATGCAACTACCGAATAGTGGATTCATAGAGAGTAAGTTCAAAATCATACAAGTGTATATATATAAACATAAACACTTGGATTCCTGGGTTTATCATGTTTGTGCTTCGTTAAAATGCTTTGACTATTGGGTTGAATGAAATGAGTTCAATGTCCCGTTAAGGATTCAAATATGAAGAATATAGGTGTTGGAAACTGTTGAATTGAATGAAATGAATTCAATGTCCACTTACGATAACGGATTCAAGTATTGCGAATGAGTAATAGAGACGTCCAAACGCTATTTCTCGATTTTAGGAACGTGTCTTATTCCAAATTAGTCATAATCAGGTTTCAATACGACTATCGGATAGTCGGTTCATATAAGTTCAAAATCATACAAGTGTACGTATATACGCCACCATAATGGCCGGTCTAGCTAATTCAAAATTTTCAAAGACCCAAGATGGAAAATATCAAGTATAGTGGCCTTGATTAAAAGGATTGACCCAATCTTAACAAGAATCTTAAGTAAACAAGGAAAGGTTGTTGTCAATGGGCGGCAGCAAAGTTGATGAACATAATACAAAATGAAAAAGAGAAAAAAAGGGTCATCCTTTTCAATACCGATGTGAAGTATAAATATCAGAATCCATCAAAATTCGGCAAATTGAAACAGAGAAAGAACTCTATATTGTATATATATAAATGCCTTTTGTGGACCATAAATATATATATGGTTAAGAGCCTAGCTATAGCTAAGTTCGATTTTGTCATTTTCATGTTTTATAGTATAATATAATATAATAAAACATATACTAGTTGTAAGGCTTGAATGGAGCAGCTAGCTACCAATAAACCCACATTTCCTTGCATTTATTGTTTATATATATTTGTGACTTGGATTTTAACACGTCTGATCTTCCAAATATCAGAAACTGAAACCTGGTTGGTTGAAAATTATCATCCATGGAAAAATTTCTAGGAATTCAAAGTCCATAAAATACCAATCTGCACGTGCTGGGGAGAAAATTACAGGGGAAATGGCTGGGAATTGCTAGCTGGAAATGTTTAAGGATCCAGGCCCCAATTATGCAGGGAATTGTACTATTGGCAAATTGGCAAAATCAATCAAAAAAAAAATTATATTCAAAAAACTCCATTATCATAAGTTTTTGTACCTAATTGATTCACACTTTCATCAAGAAAAGGGCCCCCCATGAAAGCCTTAATTGGGTTCGTGGGGGCACCATAACACATTGAATTATAAGGTCACGACAGAAATATATATCACTTACAAATGAGGACAAAACATCATTGGCATTGCATATGATCGAGCAATCCTTTTTCTTATTCTCTTTATTTCATCTCAACAAACAATCCCAAAATATTGTACGTACTATATTATATGCTCTTTCATTTAGGATTAAGACTTCTATCTTCTGTTCCCTTTCCTCTTTTGTTTAATCCAAGAGCTATCAATTTTAGCCCTAAGAAGGGCAACACGTAAATAGTAGTTTTGAAGCAAGGTTTTACAACCATCAGTAAATAATTGGTCGAGATGATAAATGTTCTCTATTTCGGTAAAGGTGAGAACACTGGTTCGATATCCTAAAAACGCATTTGTTGGGAGAATTTTAATTTGTTATGTTCTTGGTTTGGAAGGGATTAATCCACTAAGACTTGAAGATACCTTGTATTTTTACATCTGCAATATTCATTTAGGATTGAGGAATATTTAAGTACTATTTTTTTGGAATTCCATCTGGTATAAGGTTTTGGCTTGACTAATTCAGATTCGACCCGCGTCGCGTAGCTGGTTATAATGGGTGAATCTCCCAATAGGGGAATATTTAAGTACTATAATTATATAATGTTTAGCATCTTAAATCTTAATCTTTTTTTCCCTTTATTATGTCCTTTTTTTCAAGTTTTGGTGCAAACTAAAAAATATTGTCATATCCAATTGCCGACCTAAGTTAGGTAATTTAGTCCAAAACATGTTGTCCTATGAAACACTATATGCTTTGTAGTATTATTAATACATTAATAATTAATTGAGCATCATCGACATTTTGTCTACAAGACCGAGTTTTCTTCTTCTAAATCCAACATGTTAAACGCATCTAACCACAAACCAATTAGTGATAGTTGAAGAGACTCAACTTAATTGGAGATAATTATCATTGATTAACTTTCAAAGAGAGAGGTCCATTAATCAAGTGGAGAACTTTGAGTGGACTGCAAAAAAGAGAATCCTAAGAAAATGATTTGTCCAGAGGGGATCCTCTTTGATGTTTAAGCCCGTCTTATGATTAGAGAGTTAAGACTTGAAGAGCTATAGAGAATGTAAGAATTGCAGATATACTGAGTTCATACCTTATGTGCGATATAGAGAGCGTAGTTTTGAGGTGGACATATGGGTCCTCGAGGCTATATTAGACCATTTGGACCTTTTTAAGTATGCTTAATTAACAAATAGTATCATGAACAATCATGAAAAATTGAGATATAACCACTTAAAGTGTAGAAAGAAATTTGACTCTAATACTGGTTCCTTAGAAATCTTTTACTGCTTGATACAGCTGGACACATTTTGTATCGTTGTATTAATCTTTAATGACTAGATGTTCCTTTAAAAAGAAAGAAATTTGACGATAGATCTTACCTAAAAAGGTACATGTGATTCATAGTTAATATGAAAGAGTCCAAAACAAATTGTATGCTGTCAAACAATGCTTTGCAGCGAAATGGATAGCACCACAACCTGTAATTGCACTAAGAATTATTAACTCATTGACTATATATGCGTTTTGATTTCTTTCTAATGTTGCAACTAATTCATCATGTCAATCAAATTTCATCAATATAATACTATCATTATTCGCATTTGAAAAGAAATATATATTACTATATATATATTTGAGCCATTTCAAACCACAATTTAAAGAATCAAGATTTTTGTGCTGCATCCAAACTACATATATATAGTTCTCTAGCACATTCTTGGCGAACAGATGCTCGATCTAGCTAGAGCAATCCACCAACTTTATATTGACAAATGGCATTGAGAAACAAAAAGATAAGACAATAGAGCATGCTGAATTACCAATTGAGTGACGCAAGCGATAAAGATTTGAATGTGTGATGAAAGATATTTGAATTTGAATCCTATAATCTTTCATTGTCGATAGATGATGTATAAATTCGACAATTTCCATAAGTCGATGCTTTGGCATTACCTTGAGAGAAGGTAACCTCCTTACTTCAAAACATTTATTAAGAAAAAACAAATAACAAAACAAACACAATGCCATACAAAAAGAGAGCAATATATATTACAAAACAAGGAAGAAAAAGATGGAAACAAACAAGACCCATAAAAACAAGGCTATAAACAAAGTAGTGGCAATTAATTAACATGAAAACTATATACTATATAATATATACATTAATACAAATTATATATACGAAAATGATAGCAACACACACACACATAGAATAAAAGTATAAACCATTAGTCTTGGCTTGGCTTCCCACAAATTCAGGGAGAGAGAAGAAGGGTGATGTCTCTGTCAGATAAAGGGAGGGTCCTACTGACAGGCTAGCTGGCTTTTTTTTTTTTTCTTTTTAGCCTTAACAATAGTTTCCATTGCAAATTGCCCACATTGCCATTGGTGACTTTGCAAGTGAAATCCCAAATCTAAAGAGAGAAAAAGAATATTTTGTGGAAGATCTCGACTCTCCCCACACAACACAAATTTGCCTTTTTCTTTTTTTTTTTTTAATATAAAAAAATGAAGCCCACGAGGCACCAAATCCCATTCAAGTGAACTAGCAGACGTGGCACACACGTGGCAGTTGATGATTAGTAGGGACCCAAATGCCCACATGGTGTCATGACATCCGTCACGTGGCCTTAGAAGAACTCTCCCAACCGGCCAGCCCCCAGTTGGTACATATATAGGACAGACATAAATATAGTTTGCTTTGCTTTGCTTGCTTCCCACTTTGTATTTCATTTGATTTGATATTTAATTTAATTGAATACTATAATAAAATTTTACACAAAAAAGTCATTTAATAATGGAGGCTCTTGGCTTGTCAAATCTTTATCCATTCATAATAATTTAGCATTTTCTTCTTAAATTAAACAGTCAAATTGGTTGTTGCCCTTTGGCTCACTCTTTCAGCCTTTCCTTTGCCTTCATCTTTCTCTATAAATATACTTGACTACAATTTATTTCTTCTCAAAAATGTCTAGCTTTGTTCTATGGAAGCAGCAGCAGCAAGGCAAGGCCATGGCTAAGATGTAGCCTTTATCTGCATTTGCACCTGCACCTTCTTGTTTTTTAAGTGGTTTCAATTTCATTTCAGTAACCATTTTGTGGTGGTGGTGGTGGTGGTGGTGGCGGCGGCGGTGGTGGTGGGGGAGGAATGGAAGATGGTCCATTTTAACAAGCAAAGAGGTGCAGGAGCTGGTGCAGGTGAATGCCATTTTGGCTTCCTTTTTTCCTCTCAGACAAATATCCATATCACTTTCTTCTTTGTTTGGTATGTATAAACTATAATATAGTAGTTTATGTTTCTGGGATTTTCTTGTTTCACCTTTTGTTTTCCATTGTATGATTCTAAAGAGGGTCCAAAAGGGCTTTCAGTTTCATTGTTTTTGATATACAGATCTCTTTGCTAATGAATTTGCTTTGATGAGATATGTTTCCATTACACATTTTCTAGGGCTTTTCTCAAGGTAAACAAAGAATATTCTCTCTTTTTGTGTGAATCTGTTTTCTTCCTAGTACAAGCATCCCATTTGCTTTGAAACAAGTTAATTTCCAGACAAGAGGGTTAACTTAGCTTAGAATCAAACACTATAGAACATAACTGGTTCCCTAAGGTTTTCTTGTTCTTATCTTTTTAAATGTTTTTTATTGGGTATTTGATTTGATCTTCCCTCTCTCTCTCTCTCTCTTTCTCTTTTCCCTAAGCTTTTGGCCATTTTGCTTCTCAAATGAGGTCCCATTCCCATATATATTTTCCTATAAAATATCATAGTAGTATATAATATCTTCATAATTATCTCATCAGTCCTTATCTTCAGCCTCATATGAAAGGGGAATATTGAAAGCTAGTGCATGGGACTTGGGAAATAGTAGTTCTACACTACTCCTTGTGGGGAAAAACCATAAAAAATATTTCACATCTCTTAAATTATCAATTTTGCTTGTTATCAATGTCAGGAAATAATTTATTTATACTTTAATAATGATCTTGTTTCTTCTTTGTGGAGAGCTAAAAGCTGTTGACCGTGGTGCAAGTCAAGAACCCTAGATTTTCTAAGACCTTGGTCAACATATATATATATATATATATAATTACTAAAAGCTGATGAAAGTGGATAATTATACACTAAACAAAATTTCACATCTAATTAGTTATGATATGCTGAATAAACATGATTGCAGGTACAGTTGAAAAGCTATAATATATGAAACCTGGTTTATTCACTTCTGCCAAGTGCCTAACTTTACCTGGTAAGCATTTTGAGTCCTTTCTATTTCTTTCTCAACTTAATTTCCTGCATTTTGGGAAGTTGCCACTTTCCAGATATACTTTGGCATGCTTTTGTAATTACTCCCTCTGTCCCATATTATCTGTCCATTTTTCCCCTAATAGAAGTGGACAGATAATATGGGACGAGGGAGTAGCATTTAAGAGTAGCAGTTCTGATAATATTGTTTCTCAGCTTAATTAGCTTTTGAAAGTAAAGCAATGTGTAACAGCTTTAAGGATCCATTTGATAAGAGGGAAAGAGGAAGGAAAGGAATTAAACTTTTTCAATCTAATTGTTTAGCTACAAAATAATACACATGTGGTTTATTATGATGAATCCAACAATTAGATTGATTTTTTTTTCCTTCCAATTCTTATTTCTTCTTCTTTACCTTCTATCAAGTGGAGAGGATATAAATAGGACCTTGAGGGTTCAGAATTATGTTCTTGTCTTGCTCAATAAGGAAGAATATTAAGAAAAATAATGAATGATTACAAACAAACAATTTCTCATGATTTGGAATGGATATGAGGCTCTTCTAAAGACCATGGTTTGCTCTATTAGTAGTTAAAATTTCCTGTTAGTATGGGGCACTTGGCAATCTTCCTAGTCCTAGTTCTTAGTATATATATACCAACTACTCATGAACATTTTGAGAAAAATACTTTAGAGATCATTCAAAATATTGAATTATATAGATTAGTAAATCAAGGTACTATTCAGGGCTTTTCTGATATCAGTATATATTAAATTGCATTCCCAATTTAAGCTTTATCTTGGATTATTTTATATATTAAATCAGGTTAACATGTTGGTAGTCAGATATTGAAAATCAATGAGAAGCTATATGTTCAACTTTTTGGAATTTCTCAATTCTTTCCACTAGCCAAAAAGATAGGATGAAGTAGTTATTTCAGTTAGCATACAATTTATATATTAATTGATTAGATATAAATTGAGGTGCTTGAGATTTGTCACTTTCAATTCAAGTGGTGAAAATATGAACTCGAACCCTAGTTTAATTACCTAATATCTTGTGCTGGAATTGGAAGAACTTATAGTTTGGCTGATTGGGGTGGGAATTAAGTGACATGAAAATTAGGCCAGACCAAATGACATGAAAACTAGCTACTGAAGCTGAAAAGTTACAATATTCCTTCATGCAAAGATATATAACTTTTGTTTGTGCTTGATGAGATTGTCAATATCTGAACCCAGAATGCTAATCGATGCTGGGAATGATATATATATGATTTTCAATTGAGAAGTTTAGAATTATCCTATCATTCATCAATGTTTCATACATAATTATTATATTCATCATCTCCCTTGATATACTTGAGACTTTGCTTTCACCTCTAGATTCTCACTATAAGGGCATTGCAGCTACATACAAGGAAATTCACTCCAGCTCTTCTGTTGATTTTTAGGGAGCTTTTCTATGGATTTAGCTCTCATGGTTACCTTTATTCTAATTGATGATTGATTATTAAGCTTGAACAAACCAAAAAAAAAAAATCCATTGTCTGGTTGATAATTATGTACTTCTCAATGCCTAACTGACATTAATATGTGAGAAAATTGACATTAGTAGATTGAGCCTAAATGTCGATGACTGACTATATATCTTTAATATGAATTTAGCCTTGAAGCAATTCATTTTACATATTAACTCTAATTTTGCTCTAAATCTTGCTTTCGTTTTCCCCTTTACTGCAGAGGGTCAGCACAATTCTGACAAGGTGGCTTGTGGAAATTATAACTGCCGATTGAAGTTCTTGAATTAGAGATTGAATTGAAAAATAATCTTCAAAAAGTTTGATTGCAAAATGTGTTGTGTTTTGCTTTTTGTATCAAGTTGGTTGATTGCTTATCGGTAGAATGTCGGGCTCTTAGTTTTAATAATAAGAGATCTAATCTCGACCCGGGTTTTTTCTAGAAGGGACAAAGTTGGCTTTGGGTAAATAATTGAAACATTTTTATAGAAACCCCTTTTAGCAGGGTAATGAATAGATTTCCCAATTAATACACTACTTATTATTAGCAGACATTATTTATGATATAGATCTAGTCCAATATTCAGATTTGTAAATGTTTGACTTTATAATTGCGTGATACCATATCCTATTGTTCCTACCATGAATAGGTCTTTTAATCTTTAACAATGAAGTGGATGTCATCAACTCATATGTCATATCTTACATAATTATTTGTAATAATATGCTAGTATAATTATTATTATAGCTAAAGGGTCTCCTAGAACTTAAGATCTTATCTCGAAGTTTCAAGTTCGAATCTTGAAATGGACGGCATTTCGATAGCCAGATGGAGTTTTAATTAAATCTGTATGAATTTTCACCCCCAAAAATTAAATTTGTATGAATTTTCGAATCTGTCATCCTCAGACAGTGAAACCAAACCAAATTCCATAGGCTAAGAACTTGAGAATGGGATTTTGATTAGATAAGGTCCCAATTTCCAACTGGGACCAAATAATCGAAATTTCTACGCCCAATGCCTATGTAATATAAGCATCTAATAGCTTGTAAATTAAGTAGCTTGGTCTCACTTTTCTTAGAGTCAAAGCCATGAAAATGAAAATTTATCAAGCAAAATAGCAAATCCTATTCTTGTACTAGAAAGTGGACAATTCAAAACCTAAGCATCTGTAGATTAGATTTTCCCTGGACCATTATCAATCTAAGCGATGGGGATTTTAATTTTGACCCTTTTGTTCTTCACAGAAGCCAAGGCGATTGGGCTGTGCTTTGCCACCTCATTTTACATTATTAATTAATCTGTGCCTGGAAAGAGATTTATTGCTTGATTCGACCAAAATTGTACATATATATATAGAAATAGAAGCTGATATATTGAATATTCATGCTTTCATCTTAATTAAAAGTAGCTGAAACTACACATATGGAACATTGAATCATGTGAAAAGATTTAATCATAACCCATATCTTTACATCTTAAGACAAGCGGTACCAAAAAAAAAAAAAACCCTCTTAAGATCTTAAGATAAGGATCAAGCCAAATCCCCAATGTTCCACACTTCTAAGTATCAAAAACCAAAAGAAACAATGAAAGAGCTGTAAAGATTATTGGTCATTTATACTTTCTGAGAAGACAATGATGTTTGGGGTGAAGCTGCAACATGTCGTGATAATGTATCAACAATCTGTTTTTCATTGTAGTTTTACCACTATAAGATTATTGCAACAAATTAACAGATAAATACAGTTATAAAGTAACCAGTGGTTTCTGTTCCTGTTATGTGGAAACCATAATCACAGCATTATCACATCTTGGATCTTACTTTCTCTATAAGCTCTCTCCTCAGGATTTTTCCTGAAGCCGACTTTGGGACACTCGTTATGAATCTAACTCTCCTTAGTCTTTTGAACGGTGCCACCTATAATAATAAAGATAAGTTCACTTGATTCAAGTGACCAAATTTGAGAAGGTTACTGATCTATTTGGCTGCCTTACCTGTTTAGCTATAAAATTTTGAACATCCTCTTCAGTCAGTGAGCTGTTAGGGGAGCGAACAACATATGCAACCGGAACCTCACCAGCTTCAGCGTCAGGATACCTGTAGAATGTGAAATGTTTAACTCTTTTACAGTGTCCTCATTATAAGGCAGAACGCCACATATAGATATTTCCCAGATTTAAATGATGCTAAAAAGTTGGTACAATTTTCCAGGTATCACTTACGGGATGACAACAGCATCCAATATTTCAGGATGAGATACAAGTAGACCTTCAAGTTCTGCTGGTGCAATCTGGTAGGTATTTGTGAAGCAAATGAAAATGATTTAGTTTACAAACCATCTATAGCACACAATAGTTCTAGTCATACAAGTAACAATCATGTGAAACAACCATATTCTGGCAAAAACGGCTGAGAAAGAAATATTAACTAGGTAAACCCATCAATATTTTTCTGTAAAAGGAGCAGAGAATGGTTTAGCCAAATCTTGCATTTACAAACTATAGCAGCTTTATTCTTGTTGACATTTATGGTTCTCCATGAAATTGAGGCATCTATCTTTTCACTAATACTTTTATCTGATAGAAAAAGCAAAATAACATATGAGTTACTTATGGAAAATGCAGTAGAACTAAAATACCTGGAATCCTTTATATTTGATCAACTCTTTAATTCGGTCAACAACATAAAGATTCCCATCTTCATCAAAGTATCCAAGATCTCCTGTATGTACCCAACCCTTTTTATCTATAGTTAGTTTTGTTGCCTCTGGATTGTTGTAGTAACCTGAAAATGTATATTGAAAATTTCAGTATCAAACTAGAACAGCAGAAAGATGCCAATGCCCAAGAGCATGCTCAATTCAAAACTTGCAACCCAGAGATAAATGACTGTGCCTAGCTGATTAATGGTTTGCATGATAACTAATTTGAACATGTGAAATCAAACTCATAACCAAATGAGGATGCCTAGCTTGCAGGTACAATAAAGGACAGTTCAATTAGCAATGACATAGTGCAATTGTGCATCTGATCAAATTTGAGTGTATCCAATAATTGGCTAACAAGCAGGACACAAAAACTACAAAAATTGCCAGACGTCACAATAAACAAATAGAAGAAAAGGCTAATTACTCATCAGCAGGTCTGCAGGAAGTGACCTTCTTAACACCCTAGACTATGGAGATTTGAAGGGTGGAAGAAGCATAAAGCGGGGGAAAAACTATAAAGGTCACCCCTTTCTCTCCCCACCAGTTTAAGCAGAGAAGCTTCAGGGGTACCATGGAGATCAATTTTTTTTTTTTTTTGCAAAAATCAAACATAGTGTTTGATGAAATTACATAATAGTAATTAAAAAGTCAGAACAAGAATCTGGAGGTTGAATCAGTAATTGTCTTATTTTCATTTCCTCAGAAGAAAAAGAAGCATATATAATTTTACCTTGCATCATATTAGGCCCTCGAACCCATATTTCCCCTAATTGATTTGGAGGAAGAGGCTTTAGACTCTCTGTACTAATTATTTGAGCTTCAATGCTTGAAACAAGCATTCCAGCTGAACCAGTATGTCGGACACCAACTGTAGGATTCTCCACTGAGACAATGCCACAAGTTTCAGTCATTCCATACCCCTGACACCAAAAAAGGCTCCAAGATGAGAAGGCAACTCCCCTACTCCAAGCCATTTCTATTACTCTAATTCCCAATGCATGAATTCAAGCAACTCCCAAAAATTTTAAACAAGCATAATATTAAAGGCCAAAAGCTTAACACCCTTTCATAAAGACAATCCTAATTAAAGACGATCATGCTTAATACAACATCAGCATTTAATACAGTTTTCTTTTCTTTCTCAAAATTGAACTATTTAGTATAACTTGTGAACAGATTCAATATGATTTCTAACTTTATATCAATAACTAAAATCTAAGGTACCTGCATAACCACAGCCTGAGGAAAATTTTTTGCACATTCCTCCATCAAATCCTTCCCTAGAGGAGCAGCGCCAGAGCCAATTTGCCTCACTGAGGAAAGATCAAACTTCTTAACCACACTCTGCTTAGCCATTGCAAGCACAATTGGCGGCACAACCCACAAATGGGTAGCTTTATACTTCTCTGCATTCTTCAAAAACAACCCAAAATCGAACTTTGCCATAGAAACCAAAGTGTTCCCTATCTGCAGCTGCGAGAACGCAATAACAGCCAATCCAAAGACATGGAACAAGGGCAAAACACACAAGAAAACCCGGTGCTTATCGCCGGCAAGTTCTTGGTCCTTGGTTATCATCAAAGCCGCCGCAATGAAATTCCTATGCGTCAAAACAACACCTTTGCTTACCCCTGTCGTGCCGGAGGAGTATAAAAGCGACGCCGTATCAGTTTGCTTAACAGAAACCGCGGGAAGCTCTGTCACGTTCCCCGCTAAATCGAGAAGGTCATGAAAAGATAAGATTTTTGGGACATTTTTTACATCAGATGGAGATTGGGGTTTGTTCTGTTTTGGACCAAGCAATATAACAGGGAGCTTGAAGTCCTTAACTTTGTCGAACAAATCAGGAACGGTAATAAGAAGCTTGGGAGTCGAATCTTTGACTTGTTTCGAGAGTTCATTGACAGTGTAAATGGGGTTGGCGGTTGTAGCAATAGCGCCAATGGCGGTTATAGCGAAGAAACAGAGAGGGAACTGGATCGAATTGGGTGCAAAAATCAAGACACGGTCTTTTTTGTTGATACCCAGATTGAGAAAAGCATGGGAGAGCTTGATGACAGTGGATTTGAACTGAGAAAAAGTTAGAATTTCATTGGAATCAGCATCAATGAGGGCTGGATGGTGAGGGTAAGAAGAAATGTTTCTAAAGAGAAATGAAATCATGGAAAGATTTGGATCCTTGGGAAGAATTACAGGTGGCCTTAAAGACCTGTAAATCCCATCTCTTCCATACCCAGATTTCTCCATCAGTGAAAAGCTTCTCTTTTTGGTTATGGAGCTTTCTTTAAAAAGATTTGGTTGAACAAGCAGTAATGGAGGATGATGATGGAAAGAAAAAAAAAAAAAATGTTGATGGCAATGCCAAGATATTAAGACAAGAAAGAAGACCAAATTCACCCAAAATAAAACAAATGTGGGAAAATCCAAAGCTTTGCAATGTTAGTCAAACGCTATTGAAAGACCTTGCTTTTGCACATCAATATAATCTGTTTTTTTCCCTCTTTTTGTTTTTTTTTATTATTAAGCTTAATAAAATTCGGCCAAAAGAGGAAACAAAGCATCATATAATATAAGGTTAATTGATTAACTTAAATCTAATTAAAACAAATTAGGATTTAATGTTTTTGATTTGTTACAAATAAGGAATGTAAAAACCCTTATCATCACAATTTGCAAAGTTTTTTTTTTGGGTAATTGTCACAATTTGTAATATTTGACCTTTTCTGTGCAAAAAATATTTTGACCTTAAAAATTAGATTTTGAATTTGATCAGATAATAACGGTCCTTCTTTTGCCTCATGGCAATTTCAATTTCATCATTTCATCCATTGACTTTTAAAATAAAGTTTCATTTTATACCAAAAAAAAAAACTCTAAAAAATAATCTAAAAAGTCATCCATTGACTTCTTTTTTTTTTGGTACTAGCCAGTTTAAGTTTACTTATATATATATATAAGTCATTTCAGCATCGGCTAACTCTGCCTTCATTCATAGCACAAAGTTTGGTCCAATTGATAGCAGTTAGACTCGTAAGATGCTCTGTCCCAGGCTTTGACACAATTCAACAAAAACACATACACAAAACACATTTGTATAATTTCCAGGATCACAAGAACAAAATATATATAATCTTGACCAGAGACCAAATAAAAAAAAAAAAAAAAAAAACCAACTTTCATTTGAGAAGTAATTATCTCTTCTCAAATCTCATTGATTTAGAGTTTAGTATGCAGGTTAGCAACCTTAATGATATTGAGTGTCATTTAATTAATGATAAAACTTGGTCTGACAATCAAGTTAGCCAAAAAGTGGTCTCCTATTCTAAGTCTTGGCATATGCTACAATTTTTTTCAGATTCGAGGTTGCCCCAGTATAGATTAGAATCTTTGTAAGGAATGCATATAAACAACTATTTAGGTTTATTGCAGTTTAAAACTGCATGAGTCTCTCCCATCAAATCAATCGTTATAATAATCTTCTCGAGAGAGGCATGGATCAGTTCAAGTTTTTAAACAAAAAGCCTCTTGTACAACAGGACAAAAATGTTATTCTTGCACACTGCATCTGCAATTAGTTGCACCATGTAGCACAGATCAAACAGGAATGAATATGGAGTAAACAAAACAATGTAGTTAGTAATTAACCTTTTTTTCATTTTTGATGAAATAGCTCAACCACTTACCCAATGCAAATTGGTGAGCAAACATGTTCATAGAAAAGGTCAAAAAAGGAGAAGAAAAAACAAACAAGAAAACTACAGTATGTTTCATTTAATAACAGTTTGATCTTGAAACTACGATAAACACAAATGCCAACGGGCAAACCACAGTTACTTTCATTTTCTTCACTTCACTTCTCAACTTCCTGAACTTATGCCTTAAAGCCAACTTCCCAGTTGATGATGCACAACCGCCTAAAAAAATAATTAGGCCAAATAATTATTAGACACTCCACCAATAATTGTAAAAACACAACCTTAAAACTAAAAATTGAATCCTTACCAAAATATAGTCTTGTATTTGGCATAGATGACAAACCGAATGACAAGGCCGCCTATGAACAACATACACTAACATCAATTCAGGAGATTTATGGAACTGAAAGGCAGTTTGCTTGATAGGTAAATTTCATGTTCAAAATCAAAATTTAGTCAAAATCAGAAGTTATACTCTTTAACCAATTGGACACTGAGTGCAGAAGTCTTTCACACATTCAGTAAAAGCTTTGGGTTGCTTTTTCTTCATTAAGAAAACAAAAATCAGAATTAAACATAAAATTACCTATTCTTCCCTACACCTCCCATTCCTCGTTGTCTGCAAGCTAGACCGTTCCCATTCATTTTGAGATTTTCATTTTCTTCTACTCAAGACAGTAGTAAAAAAGAAAAAAAATTAGAGGCAACTAAGGTTAAGATTGGGGCTTTTCCTAGGGTGAAGGAGAAAAAGAAAGACAAGGGGAGAAAGAAAAAAGAAAATGAAGCTTTGTGTTTTCCGGTTGGGAATTAATTAAGGCTGTGGACTTCTATTTCTATTTTATAGAAGAAGAGAGGCAGAGTTCTTGCATAATGGGAGAGTGTAGTGAAGGAGAGAGATTTTGGTCGCCCGTGATCCTTCATCACTTTAATTATTTTTTTTTCTTCCCCACTTTTCCAGATTTTGGCAAGTTTTTATTTCTGAATCTTATTTGCTCTCAGACCCAAAACTACACAATTTTACAGTCACGTTATTATGAGTACTGGACAGAGAGGTGGGATCATCCAGTACTCCTTTTGTGCCCATCACCTAGTGACATAATTGAAATATTTACTTTTGCGCCATGGGTTTGGTCCGTTTGGACCTTTTGATTCATTATGTTCCGGGCAAAGGCGGAGCCTCCAAATCCGGCGAGTCTCTCTTCCTGGTGACTTCCACAACAATGATCCAATCTTTTTCGGTGAGTTCATCGATGAAATCTTTGATTTGTTCTTCATTTTGGTTTGGGCACACTTTGGGTCGACCTGTGATTTCATTTTCCTTCTAGAATTTCTCGTATGCTTCATTTTTATTTGCATTCTGGAAACGGGTCTTCATGATAACTGCCATTGGGTTGGGTTCTTTCTGTTCAAAGATGGCTTCGTTTCTTGCCTTCTAAATATTCCATATTTTTTTGCTACTAAAAATAAATATTCCATATTGTGTAGGCAAATTCTGCTAAAATCTGAAGAAGATCTGAGAATGAACTTTGGCGAGAAAAAAACCTCAGACAATTGGGGATGGGAGGAGTTGGGAAAATATAATAATCTGGAAATGTGAGGGGTTGGGAAGAATAAGCCCCCGTTACTGTAAAGCGCACCACGGTTGGTGAGGCTTTAATTGCCGCTTTCAAGGTCCAAATGAAGAATCATGTGCCTCTGCAACCCGAGGAGATAGTATACATCCAGGAGGAAGAGGTAGAGAGTGGAGGTGGTGGCATGGAATGGGGGTATAGGATTTGATTTCTTTGATTTCTCTGCCGGCATGGAATAGGGTATAGGATTTGAGTTCTTTGATTTTTCTGACCACTCACCTATGACCAGGTTTAGATCTTTAAAGGTAAAAGAAGGGAAAGAATGTAAATAAGAGTCAAGACGTAGAATTCCGATAGAAAAACAAAATTTTGGGGTTATATTAATGCTGAATGTTTGGAATTTTAAACAAAATTGCGGTGTTATATGAATGCTGGAATATTTTTGATTGGTAAAAAGTTTGAATGTTTGGAATTTTTGATGTGATTAGTGGGTATTTGTGGGCAATGTGTTTATTTTTGCTTTCTCTCTCAAATTTGTTTATTTCTTTTACTAGTTTCTGAATTAGTTTCATGTTTAAAATGGCATCCAAATATTGGATGCAAGTAGGTTTGGCAAATTGGACGAGGCATTCTGTTCAATTTTTCCATGAAATGCTGCCATAAGCCTCTTGTAAAATGCACTTTTGCATGAATCATTGAATCTATGGATTGAAAGAGCAAAAACAAGCTTTGCCCAATTCAAACAAACAAAAAAAAAGGCTTTGCCCGTTGCCCACTAAGGATTAAGGAATCAGCAATTGGTTGGTAAGCTGATGACATACCGACGGAACAGGGGGAATTTCATGTGCAGACTCTTTCTACGCCAATGGAAGAAGGGAAGTTAGAAGTGTTTTTTTGGGTCTGGTTCCACCATGAGAGCATAAAATAACATGAAGAAGAGTTATGTTTTTGAATCATATATATATATATATATATATTCAGTAGGGGGGGACACCTATAGCTACCAAATTATATTCGACAAAAAAAAAATTTGGGCAATGAACAATACTGCAAAAATGAGCAGTTTGATAGATTATTTGGAATAGTAATCAAAATTTATCTTACCCCTAGCCCACTAAAACAAGGAAATTGAATATCCACAATTGAGAGGAGTTGAGTGTAAAGGTAATTAATTTTGAATTTTATTCACATAGATTAGGTGACATTATTATAGTGACATTCTAAAAGGACCTATTGTTGCCAAAAATCTCTTTGGACATGTTTATGATGTACCCAAGTTGCACATGCTAGAAGTGAGGCATAATAAAAAGGGCCATGAAACTGCTCTGAAAATTTTCCAAAGAGCTTTCCAATTGGATTCAAGATTTGCATATGCCCACCCATACCCTCTGTGGTCATGACTCATGAGTATGATTCTATATTGACCCTTTTCCCTCAAATTCTAAACATGTTAATGGGAACTTCATTCTTTATAGTTTTGTTGTAAGTTATTATGCTGCTGTTATGTTATCACACAATTTGTAAACTTTTAATCTTCAATTGCTATAATATTTCAAAATTAGATTTTGAATTTGGATTATATCATTTGATCACACAAATACACTATATCTCTGTCCTTTTTTTTCCTCATGGACATTTCAATTACATTTAATGACTTTAGAGATAAAGTTTGACATATTTATACAAAGAATAGACTTTTAAGCATTTTGTCCCTCTCACTCACATACTTCACATCTTGGATTTTGATTTGGCAATAAGTTCTCTTCTCAGAATTTTCCCTGAAACTGACTTTGGGACACTAGCAATGAATGTCACTCTCCTTAATCTTTTGAATGGTGCCACCTGCAAGGGCAAAAACATATTCAATTTATATGCAAGGAGAATGAAAATGAAGATAAGCTAACTTGATTCAAGTGAAGTGACCAAATTTTAAGAATGTTAATGTTTTTGGCTACCTTACCTGTTTTGCAATAAAATTTTGGACATCCTCTGCAGTTAGTGAGCTGTTAGGGGATCGAACAACGTATGCAACCGGAACCTCACCAGCTTCCGCATCAGGATACCTGCAGTGTATGTGAATTATTCTTACAAGACAGAACTCAATAGATATTTCCCAGAGTTGAATGATGCAAAATAGTTGGTTAATGTATCGCTTACGGTATGACAACAGCGTCCAATATTTCAGGGTGAGATACAAGTAGTCCTTCAAGTTCTGCTGGTGCAACCTGGTAGGAATTTATGTTGCAAATGAACATGCCTTTTAGTTTTACTTTTAGCCAAATCTTGAATCTTTAAGCAAAGTAACCATATGAATCATTTATGAAAAATGCAAAAAAACCAATGAAGTTACCTGGAAACCTTTGTACTTGATCAACTCCTTAATTCTGTCAACAACAAACAGATTCCCATGTTCATCAAAGTATCCAAGATCTCCTGTATGTACCCAACCCTTTTCATCTATGGTTAGTTTTGTTGCCTCTGGATTGTTGTAGTAACCTGAAAACACATATTGAAAATGCAATGTCACACTAAAACAGGCAGAAGTTGATGCCAAGAACTTACTGGTTAAAGAACTCACAGCCCTAAGATAAATGACCAAATATTATCAAACACTTTTGCCTAGCTGATTAATTGATTGTAATAATAAATTCTTTGACCATATGAGATCAAACTCTATACTTGAGCATCAAATTTTGCAAGAAATCAAACACTTTATCTGATGAAATTATAATTTAGAAGTCACAACAAGAATCAATATACCTTGCATCATATTAGGCCCTCGAACCCATATTTCTCCTAATTGAATAGGAGGAAGAGGCTTCAAACTCTCTGTACTTATGATTTGAGCTTCAGTGCTTGAAACAAGCATTCCAGCTGAACCGGTATGCCGGACACCAACTGTAGGATTCTCCATTGAGACAACGGCACAAGTTTCAGTCATTCCATACCCCTATAACCAAACAAAGCTCCATGATCAGAATTCACAAGGCAACTTCTCTATTTCTAGCCATGTCTAAAAATTTCAATAACTAACAACTATAAATTACCTGCATAACAACAGCCTGAGGAAATTTTTTTGCACACTCCACCATCAAGTCTTTTCCAAGAGGAGCAGCACCAGAAGCAATTTGTCTCAATGAGGAAAGATCAAACTTGTTAACTATACTTTGCTTAGCCATGGCAAGCACAATTGGCGGCACAACCCACAAATGGGTAGCTTTATATTTCTCTACATTTTTTAAAAACATCCCAAACTCAAACTTTGCCATAGAAACCAAAGTGTTTCCTTTCTGCAGCTGTGCATAAGTAAGAACAGCCAATCCAAAGACATGGAACAAGGGCAAAACACATAAGTAAACCCGGTTCATGTCGCCGGCTAGTTCTTGGTCCTTGGTTATCATCAAAGCCGATGCAATGAAATTCCTATGCGTCAAAACAACACCTTTACTTACTCCTGTCGTACCGGAGGAGTACAAAAGCGATGCCGTATCAGTCTGCTTAACAGAAACCGCGGGAAACTCTGTTTCGGTGCTGGCTGAATTAAGAAGATCATGAAAAGATAAGATTTTTGGGATATTTTTTGCATCGGATGGAGATTTTGGGTTGTTCTGTTTTGGACCAAGCAATATAACAGGGAGCTTGAAATCCTTAACTTTGTCGAACAATTCAGGAACAGTAACAAGAAGCTTGGGAGTGGAATCTTTGACTTGTTTCGAGAGTTCATTGACTGTGTAAATTGGATTGGCGGTTGTAGCAATGGCGCCAATGGCGGTTATAGCGAAGAAACAGAGAGGGAATTGGATTGAATTGGGTGCAAAAATCAAAACTCGGTCGTTTTTGTTGATACCCAGATTGAGAAAAGCATGGGAGAGCTTGATGACGGTGGATTTGAATTGAGAGAAAGTGAGAGTTTCATTGGAATCAGCATCAATGAGGGCTATTTGGTCAGGGTAAGAAGAAATGTTTCTAAACAGAAACGAAACCATGGAAAGATTTGGTTCCTTGGGAAGGGTTATGGGTGGCCTTAAAGACCTGAAAATCCCATCTTTTCCATACCCAGATTTCTCCATTAATGAAAAAAGCTTTCTTCTTTTTTGTGTTGCTGCTGATTTGAGACGATGAAAACTGAAAGCTTTGCCTTTGATTTTGAATGAGTCATGTAAGGAAGAATTTTATAATATAGGAACACTTATATGAAAGATGGAAATTTTGGTGGAACAAGTAATAGAGAGTTAGATAAGATATCCATCCATTATTCCATTAATTACCAAGACAATTAGACAAGAAAGGTCATAGGCATTACCGGCAAAAAAAAATGAAAAAAAAGAAAGGTCATAGGCACGAAATTGCAAGTGGGAAGAAAATCCGAAGCTTTTGCAATGTTTGTCAAACTCAATTAAGATAGAAATAGAGAAGGTGACTCTTTTTAACAATCTGAGTTGTTTGAAGGAATCAAATTTGAGAGTTCATGTCAATTTAGATGAGAAATTTGTAATGTACTTGTGGTAATGCTGAATTCTTATTTGAAGCAACTATCTCAATTTATATATAATGAACCAAAAAATCAAATATATACACCTGATTCCTCTTATTTATAAAGAGATTATCTATTTTAGTATGTGAACTCAAAACTTTGTGAAAAAATTCAAAGAAAAAAATGTTTGATCATGATCTATACTACTAATAAATGTCACCATATCATGCATGTGACTTTTCAAATAAAGATTAACCCCTTTTCCCTTTCACATACCCTAACATAAATTAGTTATTATCACATTTATTGGAAAGATGAACTAGATGATCATCATAAAATGATAAATTTTTTTTTTGAAATTATATTATATGAATACCAAATATTAGTACTTTATAGAAATCAAATAGGAAAATAAGAATTTTTTTTTTGGATAAGTTAAAGATAACTTTAGTATTGTCCATATAATATAATATAATTATAATAATAATAATAGTAGTAATAATATTTTTCTTGTTTTTTTTTCTTTTAATTTTTTTTGTTGAAAAATATTTTTCTTTTAAATTTTATTTTAAATAAAATGTAGTGGATAAACCAAATCTATAAATCCCTTGCGACAGCCACTTCTTGACTCTTCCTCAGTTTTAAGTTTTAACACTAAACTCTTAAATTCGAAGGTAAAAAGTTCTGTCTTTATTAGTGTCAGCAATGGCTTCTTTTTCGTTCACCGCCGCCTTATCTCGAGTTTCTCTGTTTCATCATCTAACCAGAAAACCCTACCCATCATCACTTTCTTCACTCTCATTTTCTTACTTTTCAAAACCAACCCATATTCCAAAGGTTCTTAATTTTTGATTAAACAAATTGATTAATAATTAATCGTTTCACTTATTCACTGAGCTTCTAAACTCTAAAACCCATTTCTCAAAATATTTTCCTTTCAATAATTTCATTGAAAAGCTTGGATTTTTTGGCAGGATCGAACCCAATTTAGGCTGTACTCAATGGCATCATCATCAGAATCGGCTGCCAATAACCCTGGACTTCATACTACCCCTGATGAAGCCACCAAAGGCTACATCATGCAGCAAACTGTAGTCTTTTTTACTTTTCTATTTGGTATAAGTATTTTTAAAGGAATTCATATTAATGGGTTTATTTTGTTATTGCAGATGTTTCGAATTAAGGATCCAAAAGTCAGTCTTGATTTTTACTCTCGTGTATTGGGCATGTCGTAAGTTATTATTCAGTTTCAATTCTGGGTGCTTTTTTTGTTCCTTTTAATTTGATTTAATTGTTCCTATGTTTTGATTTGTTTATATCGTTTGATTAATGTGTTGACTACTATTGACGTTCCTCTGTTGCATTCTTTAGTTGACTCCTGTTTGTGCTTTTTTTCATCATGGATTAACATGAGCTAACTTTGTTGTCCCTAACATGTTCAGGTTGCTTAAGAGGCTTGATTTTCCAGAAATGAAGTTCAGCTTGTACTTTATGGGCTATGAGGTAACATCCTTATAATTACAATTTTTTACATTGCAAAAAGTGATCTTATATATCTTGGTTGTAGTGGCTTATTGTAGCATCTTTGTATTCATTTCTTTGTTTTAAGTGTCAATATCGATTTGGTAATAATAACAATCATGATTCTAGATGCTTTTCTTCTTGCTGTAGAACGTTGCAGCAGCTCCAAGTGACCCAGTTGATAGAACAGTTTGGACCTTTGGAAGACCAGCGACAATTGAACTAACACAGTATGATTAAATTATTATACATTTTCTAATCCTTTTGTGTTTACAAAGTCATCATTCTTTGTGCCCTTGCCTGTCTAACTGTTTAATGCTTCCTACAGCAATTGGGGCACTGAAAGCGACCCTGAATTTAAAGGATATCACAACGGGAATTCAGAACCCCGTGGCTTTGGTATGAATCAGATTTCGGATTTCCTCATTTATAGATGTTTATTTCTTCGAACTATTCAGTTCACAAATCAGATAAAGAAACAATTTTATGACATGCTTCATTCTTCATTGTGCCTTGTTAAACCCCAAAATGCGTTTACTTGGTAATAGTAATAGGAAAAGAACAATTTATCCTCACGATGTTTGCTGTTTGGTTCCAATCTTCATTGAGGGGCATGAGGTTGGGTTTATCTTCTTTTTGGGGGGGAACTGCCATCCGGTATTGTTGTTATTGCAAAAGTGATTTTCATTCATTAGTCTTTAAGTGGATTCATTCACCCATTGTCTTCTTATGATTTGGGAACCCTTCACAGTGCAAAAGGTTTTCTTTGGTGTTTTGTATTGTATTTTGTCATGAATTTTTATGCTTCAAATCAGTGTGGTTTAAAACTTCCCCATTTGTTTTCAATTAACCAGCTGGCTTATGTTAACAACCCTTTGATCAAACATTTACTGTGTCCTGGTGGATTCTCTTCTATATTCAAGCTGATATAAGAAATGCTTGTTTACTTTTGTTCATTCTAAATGAGCAAGTTATGTACAGAATGAGTTTTTGGAAGTTTTAGGTACCAACTGTTCTCTTTTACTTTCCAGGGCACATTGGCGTCACTGTGGATGATACATACAAGGCATGTGAGAGATTTGAACGCCTCGGAGTAGAGTTTGTCAAAAAACCAGATGATGGTAAGCCATCTCTTTTAGATTATAAAATTGATTAAGAACAATATGATGCCTTAAAGGATATATATAGGCAATGTTTAAGTTGGGGGGAGGGATTGCTGTTACTGATAGCTGGTAGTTTAGTACGACAAACTGGGACATCTGTTTGAGGAAATCAATACTCTGCATAGTTATGTGACACCAGCATAACTATGGTGGTTTATAGCTTGAGGCTGGGTAAAGTTGAAGCCACAATGTGCACCAGGCCACCACTTGGTCCTCAAAAGGAGAAAAAAACTAACTAGGGATAAGTAATTTAGGTTTAAAATGAAAATCAAATGTTCAAATAATCTGAGAGGGCACAGCTGAAATTGCAATAATGCATATATCTCTGTAACCAAAAGAGGCCATAACTTCCCTCAACAAAACTAGAGACAACCAATCCAAAAGGAATGCTAAAGTACTGATTAACTTCCAAGAATGATGAAGAATTGGAATGGAGCAGTTCTCTAGTTATGCAACTAAAATCATCTTCCTGACCTGCCAACAGTATAGTTCACTAAACATGCTTTGAAGTCCAATTTGCCTATTTTCTTTTGATAATATCTTTTTCTATACTCTCTCATTGACACACAAGTTACCCAACCAATGGTATCCGTTTGACTCTAAGAACACTTACTAGTATTTATCTCGCAAATGCACATGGATTTGGTTATGGTCTCTTCATACTTTCTTATATGATCCAGCATTACTCCGATTAAAAAATTCTTTGCTTCACCCAGATTGAGAACATTCTTTACATATTTGCATGCAGATATATTTCTCAATTTAAAGTATAATTACCCTTTTCCACATATTGATTTCTTGGATAACAGTAGCAGGGGCCTGCTGCTACTGCATCTAAAGTAACTAGGAATGTGTCCACTTGTATGCTCATATTATCAGTCAGTGATAGTTGCATTAATAATATCACAGAATTTGAAGTAAACTTGCTTTTAGTTTAAAAGCACTCATCAGCATTTTAACATTCTATTGTCAGCAACATTAACATGTCAAATACGATGCATGAATGACAAAGACAAAAGAAGTGCTTTCATGCCTAATCTATCAATCTGATTTGCAGGCAAGATGAAAGGGATTGCATTCATTAAGGATCCTGATGGTTACTGGATTGAAATCTTTGATTTGAAAACTATTGGAGGAATTGCCCTGAGTTAATGCATCAAAAAGTTCAGGTAGCTTTTTGAGTTATTGTTTTGCCTCTTCTGTCAAAATTAGGTCTCCTTTTGATTGGCTTCGTAATCTCAATGAAAGCTATGGCTTACTTTGGTTCCCTATCAACCACTGCCTTTCTTTGATAAACTTGTGCTTGTTCCTATAGCTGTACTTCTTTAGATTTAAATGTCTGTAACAACATTCACAATTTAAAAGTAGCAATTATTTGTTTCTAATTTTCAAGTGGATAAATATCTTTGGTGATTCGGAATCCATTATGTCAGATTGGAAGAAGAATATTTGCAGACAGAGTGAAAATAGTTCTTCAATGCTAAAATACATATATCTGCAAATTGCAATCTGGAGGCGTGCATTATATGAATGGTTTTGATTAGTTATGGGAATTGTCAAGGACCTTATCTTCTCTTAGCTTTGAGAATGTCACATTCCTTTGATTATACATTACCTATTTGATGCATTGTATAGATCAAGTTTTCATTTCAGTTTCAAAGTCTGATGACATTGATAAAATAATAAATCAGTATGACCAGAAAGAATCACCTTAAGGAAGCTAGTATGAATGGAAAATCATAGGTGATGGTTTTCCCTCACATACAGAGCTAAACCTACAAGCTCCATTAACAAATAGAAGAAGATTCTTTGGCCAATCTTGGAAGTTTGGCCATAACTGTGTCTCTCTCACCTCAAGTAAAATCAAGAGTTATGGTCATATCACCCCTCGACCCCCTTGCGATCCCTTTCTTGAAGTTTCAAACATGAACTACAGAAATTTGGGGGTCGGTGTGTGGCATGCAGGGTATAGTTCATATTGCTTATTGTTCATTGTAGATCATTGAATATCAAATCAATCTGATATATATATACATGCAGGTAACAAAGGATGGCAAATACATGCTTCAGTTTCAGTGTACATCTCATTTCTTCTGTTTTCGGCCAGATCTTCTCCAGAGAGGACCTCTGCCCTGCCAGCCATGAAGTTTGAAAGGAATCACCTTATATTCCAGTGTGTGTTTCTTATGCTTGTCATTGTCATCAAAATAATGGGGATTTACTATGGCTATTAGTTTGTTGGTTTTGTGAAACCAAAAGTGAACTTTTTAGACTATTATGGGCCGTTTTGTATGAATTGTTCCAAACCTTATAATAAAATGCTTCGGTCAAATCTCTCAAGGCTTTTAAAATTTGTTTCTTCTGTGAAGCAATAGCTCATTACACTATTTATAAGGGCAAAGTGCTTGCAAGTCAAGCATGAAGTAGAAAACTGAAGTGGGGACTTGGAAAAGTACAAAAACTTCAACGATATTGAATCAAGGCACAATGGGTTTTCTTGCAAACTCGATTCAAAAGTTTGGGTACTTGCAGGTTTCAAACATCATATGCAAAATCGAGGAAAATGGGAAATTTTTTTAGTATTAATAATATTAATCTCGTTGAAATAGGAAGGAAAAAAGGGTTAATTAGTTTAGTTGTAAACATCAAACCATGCAAATCTTCCACAGCTCACACTTCAAAAAGTGATGGCCTAATGCCCTAATGGGTTGATTCCATTTTCAATTCAAGAGTTGTTTCAAAATGGAGTTGGTTAAAATTTCATGTAATAAATTATTATTGTTCCAATAATTTACACTTTGGTTTTCATTGGGTTAATTTCATTTTCTTCATTTGAGACAAGTTTAGTTGTTAAACCATCCAAATTAAGGTTTGATTATTTACCATTAATTAACTTTCATCAACTAAACTAGTTGACACTCTACAAAGAGAAAGAGGGAACATGTTTAAAGTTTAAACATCTAAATAGTTATAATCTAAAGAAGAAGAAGAAATGAAACAATATAAACAAAAAAGAAATCATTTTCTAAGTTGACAAACAAGAGATCATCTTTTCATTATTATTATTAGAAAAAAAATAATTATTTGTAAAAATCAAGATTAAATAGTTTGAGAGTAATGTCAGTCTGTCAGTAGGCACCACACTCTGTTGACCTTCACTAGAAAAGACATTCCTAGAAATGCTTTCCTTTCCACACTCCTTCAAAATACCTAAAAGATTAGAAAATTTAATGCCCAATTTTATTAAGCAAATATATAGCTGGCAAAACAAAGTTAATTAATCTTAGCCAATTAATCATTTTCATATATATATATATATATATTTATACAATAATGTTCAGATTGCAACAGTAGTGTTCTTAATTTCTTTATTTTGTTTATATATTGTAGAAAAAAAAAAAGGCTTTTACCACAAAACAAGGCTGGATCTCATGACACAGTGTTGCAGGGCTGACAGAGATCTTGTGATCATGCAATTTTGGAGCCCTTTGGTCTGTTTCCCAATAGGGATTCCCTGTCAATCAATTTTTACAATGTCAAAAGTATTTATAACTTCAATCTTTCTAGATTTCATACATTCAATATTTCAGTTTTCATCCCAAATTCATTCACAAATGTCTCAAGTTTATAAAGAGTTTAATTTTTTTTAATTGAAATGAAACAATCCCATTCTTTAATTTGGCTAGATTTGCTAGATATATATATATGTAGGAAAATATTGAATAATGCATGGGTTTTGATTAAAGTTATGGAAAATCTAATTGTAAGTGTCACCTACCAGCAAATTATTTTATTTCTATGATAAGAAAACAATACCTATAAAGTTTTATAGTAATTAGAAAAGAGATAGTATTAGACTCTTAAATAGTGACAACATCCATGCAAATTATTAATGTTTTTTCCTATAATAGCAAATATATTTTTGTCGGTCTCTAGTCTACCATCTTGCTTCGTTAAATGAAGGTCTTATTACCCAAAAAAGAGATAAATTACCATATTTAGCAAAACATACACATGCTAACTTATGTCATTGCATCTACAAACAGATATTGATAAAAAAGATTCATATTACTATTATTTATGGCTTATTGCATTTGATTAATAAGAATGTAATTCTACTTATATTTGTAAATTATAAGGCTACATGCTTAGTATATTAATTATTTAAACACTTCTATATATAGTACACGTTTGAGACAACATATGTATATATGTGCATCGGAATTCTGCAAAATGAATAAACAACCAAACTATCAAGTATCAAATCAAAATTAATGCCTATTATATAAATAAAGAATCAAAATTAATGCCTATTGGGTTGAGTAAAGGTGCTATGATGTTCTTTAAGTTAAAATCTTCTGTTCGAATTTTCAGAATAGAGAAAATAAGTATGGAATAACTTTCAGACGACATTTAGGATTCAACACGAGTCGACTTTACACCAGATAAGTTGAAATTTAAATTGTAAAATTGGAAACCAATTACATTCCAATGTGTCTTTGTGAACAAGCTAGGGTTTATTCCAAATTAACTCAACTAAGCAAAATTTGATTGGACAAAATGAATAATATACTACTATTATTTTCATGATCTGTTTGCATATTGCCTTGTCATGAATCCAGAACACTACCAACCAAAAGTCTTCATATATATTTTTCAAATATTGATTGGATCAAACCAACTTCCAAACAAACATTTTGAATTGTTTAATATTATCCCAAATTGAACACATATGCATAGAGTTGATGACCTTTTTCAACTCTTCCAAAAGATAGCTAGCTCCCCTCCTCATATAAAATATAATTAAACAAGATTCTGTTAGGCAAAAATACTGAGATTATGTTTAACTGTAACACATTTTTAAAGTCTCTTGCCCCCTCCATAAAGTTCCAAAATTTCCACCATCATCCTTTCTGTTCTTTATTATTATTTAACACATAAATAAAAGTAAACAAGTTTCCACCTTGAAGTCTGACTTAGTTCATTAAAAAAAATTTTATTCTGGTACCTTCATTCAATATTCTTGACTTAAAAAGACCATTCTACCCTTCAATGGAGGGAGGGAGAGAATAGTACTCTTTAGGGCTATAGTTGTCTTGAAAATTTCAGTGAAAAAAATTACTAATGGGGAAGAAAAAAAGAAAAAAGAAAAAACAGTGCATGCTTGGATTGGATTATATTGACATCAGAGGATTCTTGTTTTTGTTGAATGATGATTACATGTTCTAGTTTTCAAACATTGATTTCTGATTGGGGGGTTTGCAGCAAAAAAGTGAGAGAAATGGGGGGTTTCGACCGTACAATAATTATAAAAATAAAAATACATCACCTCCCAAAAAGAAAAATATAGTAATTTACATACACAAAAAAAAAAATTTAAAAAGCTTTACCCATGTACTGTCAAAAGAAGAAATGTTTCATTTCATCAGAACACAAAACCCCAGAAACTGAAAGTCTTTTTTATCTGATTCAATTCAATCCATTTCATCAATCCATCCAAAACTCCCCCAACCTTACCTTACCTTTGGCCCTTACCCCATCAAATCTTTCTGATTTTACTTGCAGTCAGTCCCTCTCTTCCAAACCAAACATCATAATCAGTAATTGTAATAGTACATCACTTTCTCTTGTTGTGTCTTGTTTTCATCAATATTGAAGTTGAAGTTGTTGTTGTTGTTGTTGTTGTTGTTGTTGTTAGAGCTAATCAATCTCTTAACATCTTCAAGATCATAATAATCTAATGAACAATCATCTCCATAATACCCATTTCCCCTTTCATGAGTACTCCATTGGTCAAGACTTCCTCCTCCATTGTTGTTGTTGTGGCCAATATAGTTGCTTAACATGAACTTTTGGGTGTTGTTATTATTATTGTCTTGATCATAACAAGTTGAAGAAGAACCAAAACCCTGGAAACTGTTGTCTTCTTGTTTGATCTCTTTGGCTCCATAGCTGATCTGGCTACAGCTTCCATCAGAAGAACTGCAACTTGGTTCAGTACTAACCCCAAACATGAGCAAGTTTTCTTTCACTACTGGATAATTATTATTATTATTATACATGTGACTCATCATTAAACTCTCTGGGGTAGTGTTAATAAGAGAAGAAGAAGAAGAATTATTATTGTTAGCCAAATTGTTGAAAAGATGATGATCAGATTGAAATGATGATGAGAAGGGTTCAAAGGGTAGTGTGAAAGATCTGTTTGGAGTGTAACAAGAAGAAGAAGAAAAAGATTGGTGTTGTGATGAAACAGAAGATGGAAATGGGAGAGGTTTTGATGATCTCTGGGTTTGTTGATTCATGGCCATGAGCTTCTTCTTAAGCTTGGTGTTCCAGTAGTTCTTGATATCATTGTCTGTCCTTCCTGGTAATTGAGCTGCTATTATTGACCATCTGCAAAATTTTTCCATGTTACAACAAAAAAAAA
>AWWV01009949.1:0-34342 GCA_001974805.1 Corchorus capsularis | reverse complement strand
GAAAGTACTTGGGTTTTTTTTTTTACATGGTGAAAAAAAAAAGAAAAATAAAAAGGAAAACCATTTTTACTTGATTAATTTATTCCAAGGTACATTAAGTCAAAATGATAGGCACATTATATTAGTTTCAAACCTCCTATGATTAATTAGCTAATTAGCTAAGCTATATAATAGAAGTTTCCTGCCCTAAGTAAAAATACTAAGTACTAATTTCCTCAAATTAAGGTATCCAAAGTGCCATATGTTGCAAATCCCATGAAGTAATTGCATCTAAAGAAAACTCAAAGACTAATTTCAGATGTCAAACTCAAACCACAAACTAAATAATAGTCAGATGGATAAACTATCAATTAAATACACCTACTATATACTAGTATTACATATAACTAACTGCTGGCCTCAACTTAAATATAATGGTAAAAGTTTGGTTACCAAAAAATAAACAATCTGCATGTAATTTGATCATTAATTAACATTATATAGCTCCAATCACTCTCTCTCTATATATACTATAGTACATATATATATTTAGTAGTAAACTTTGACTCTACAATTTGCTCAATTTATATATAAACATGGGTACGTATACCCTTGAAATCAGACCAGATAAAGATAAACCAAATCAAATTAAAGAATTAATGCGTATATATAGTCAACATGTTTTTCCCTATATGGCAAGCTTCACAATTATAATTTGTTTATCAAAGTATTACTACTATATTTAAGCAGCCGAGTTGTTACATCAACTGGTAAGTGCATCGTGCCTGAATCATGGGGTTCAAATCTCACGGAATGTGAGTTTCGTTTATTTATTTGTTTGTTTGTTAGATAGTTTGTTAATTAAGTAGGTTATTTAAGATAATTTCTTAGTTTGGGTTGGATTCTCATTTAGATGTTTGGGGATATGGAGATTTATTCTGATTGTAATGAGATTTCACTCGTACCACTCAAAAAAAAAAAAAAAAACTAAGATTTAAGACTTCCTCCTCTTGATTTGGTGGTGATCAAAAGATTGATACTATTCCTCTTCCCTCTCCTAAATTATAAAGAAAAAAATAAAGCAAATGAGAAAATTTATTATCTTAGTTATGTCTTATTTAAACCAAGCACAATTTATTATAAATTTGTTCAAAATAATGTTTATATATATATATATATATATATGTACACCCCCATGAAAGGACAAAAAAGCAACCTGTTTGTTGGGTAATGAGATGTATATGTGCCATTATGCTTGATTACAACTATAGCTATATAGTGTCGATCAAGTGCCTGAGAGAACTGAGATTCATGTATAATTATTAGGTATAGTGAAAAAATGGTGACATAATTAATGAAGACATTGATGAATCAAAATAAGGGCCCCCATGGATCAGATTCTTTGTCCTCAAATTCATCTGATCAGGTGTGTTTCCCGACTGACTCATCAATGGTGCCTACACCTTTTCAAACTGTTGACGCATCATATAAGCTATTGGGGCAGCCAACAGTATAATTGAGAAAGTTAAAAGTTACTATAACGCAAACAATTTGTTTCTATTAGTACAATATATATTATTTCTAACATTTCGCTATCAAAATTGCCCTTTTCTTTTTGTTGCTAAGTGCCACAAGCTTGGAATAGAACCCTAAACCATGGGGTCCGACCAATCTACCCCGGCCCCTTGGGGAAATCATAATGACCCCTATATATATATAGCTATTCTCAGCTCATAAATATATGCACTCATCATAACTTTATTTTGTTTCGACCCCTTTGGTCGACATGTTGTTTCTGTCTTGGTATAATGTAAACAATGCATTCCAAAAACAGAAATGTTTACTCATTGTTTTGGGTAAAGATTAGTTCATGTTACCATATTTTTAGCCGGCTTTGCATTTATATATGGCATTTGATATAACAGATCATAAAACCACATATATGTGCTTTATGGATTATTCCTCGTCTACTACCAAAAAGGTAAAGTACCCACAAGTTTGTACATATGGAACAATTAAGTCCAATATAGTAGATCAAGTTTGGTTTATTTTATGTAATTAAAACGAGAGAAATAGTTATTAAGTAGTGTGCTAGAGTGATAAATGATAATGACTGAAATTGGGAGCTTAATTTTGATATTTGATGATACAGTGTATATATATTAGGCTCGACGGGAAATCTAATTGTGCATTTAGAAGAGGGAATAAGGTCCGTCACAGATGAATACCTACCAATAATAAGAGTTTGTGAAGATTCAAACCCCGGTGACTTCCATCACAAATCCAAGCATTTATCATGTTGATATATATAAATCCACATGACAGTGAAAATTAATTTTAACAACTTAATCAATTCTTTCCCTTTTTTATTTTTTATGAATTGGGTCCAAAATAATTGTTTTTTTTTTTATTTCGTAGAAAATGAGTAGATGAGATCGCCATAGCAATAATTAATTAATGGGAATAATAGGAAGCTTGAAAATTGTATTACCATAAAAGGGTATAAGGGAGGTATAAATTTATTTGATGTAGGGGACCAGAGAGACAATATATTATTAAACAAATGATATAACATATAGCAAAAAGTGGAAAAAACTTCCACGTACTCCTCTTGGTGTTTGTTTTCTTCAATAAAACTCAAAACACATAGTAGTAAGCAAATGTACGTACCAAAAATATAATATATATTAATAATAATAATTAAGCAAAAATTTCCTCTCTTAACCACTGCTTAGTTTGAATTTGACTCCATACTATACTATTTTATTTTACAATATAAAGCACGAAAGCAATTGGTGCAGACTATACAAGTGTCTCCCGTCCATTCCACGTTCGTTCCTTTTTTGGGATAATAATAACGAATTATAGAGTAATCTTTAGGGTTGCTACAAATTTTTTAAAATAAGAAAATAGATATCAATATTGGATGAAATAAAAGATTTTCTTGTTTTGAAATTTTTTTTTGGTTAAAATTTTGAATGATTGAAATTGTTTAAAGTATGGGTTATTATTTGATACGCGGGCGGTGTAAATTTTGGACTTCACAAGCGGATTGTGGAGTTGACATATGTCCATGTTTTGAATTAATAAAGTTTTAAATATTTCAATCTAGTCCCTAGGAGACACATGTCACCCTTCAAAACCCGTTTGTGTGGTTTGCTAAATTCCACCGATGGTGTATAGTATAATTTACCTTAAAGAAGACTCGATTCGTTTTCTTATATGGACCATATATAACCATTTATAATAGTGTGTACGCCCAAGCAATTTTGCCCCATTTATAATCCATAATAATTAAACGAAGCAACCATGCATGTGATTCATGGGAGATCCAATAATATAGACGATTATATATAATGGAACAATTGAGGAAATACCGAAAGGGCCGGGAGAGATTATGATATACTCTTTTTCTTGTTTGATTATTCAGTAAGGTAAGATATGTATAAATGGAAAATTATATAAATACCATAAATTGATTTGATAGTTTATTAGATAAATGAATGTGTAGGTAGTGTTCGAATACTAATTACTAATTTAGTTGCACCCGAGTTGTTAGCTCAATCGGTGAGTGCATTGTGTCCGGACCGTGAGGTTCTGGGTTCAAATCTCACGGAATGTGAGTTTCGTTTATTTATTTGTTTGGTTGGGTTGGATTCTCATTTAGATGTTTGGGCATATGGAGATTTACTCTGATTATAATGAGATTTCATTTGTACCACTCAAAAAAAAAATACTAATTTAGTTAGTAATTAATCACTTCTTTTTGTTTATAGTGTGATTCACTTAGCTAGTGTATATTTAATTATCTTAAGCGTTACATCAATGACAATAATAGTATGATGATTTAGCTTGGGTTAGTCCCCGTATACTAGGATTTTCTTAATAAGCCTTTGATTGAGTCATTGCGAACGTATATTAATTTTTTAATAATTCATATTTTTGTATGGATAATATATACTCCCCGGCAGCAAATAAACTAATTGATGAATCATATGAAACGAGTAAATAATATAGTACATATATAAAAAATAATTAATAATCATGTATATATATATATATATATTAATTTTGACAGCTTAACTGTATATGACATATATATAGTTTAATTTGAATAATATACTTTTCCCTCATTTAGAAATGTTATCATTCCCACCAATAATTTAGGATGTGTCTTCTTCCTATATATAACCGTGATCTTCCCTAAATTGTTTGTTTATCATACATGTGAGATGTGACTAAAGAGACTTGGAGAAATTATACAGATGAATTGGACACCCTTGACCCTTGTCTTAGAGGCTAACTAATTAATCTTATACATATGATCTAGTCAAACTCGATACCTTTTTCAGGTAAATTTCAACCTCTAATCGTCTTAAGCTAAGCTAGAGGAGGAATTCAACATTTTTTTTTATCTGTGTACTATATATATGATCCATACATCCAGTTCATGAACCAAATAATATTATGTTATATACATGTAGATCAAAGGTATATATGATTCGGTTAATCATTGCTCCATCGAATATTTTCTTTCATATATAATGATTAATCTTTTTGATCATTAAGATATGTTGCTTTAATTTGTACTTTAATATTTTTCAAATAGATAGAGACTTTTCTTAGTGCTTTCACATGTAACTACATTAATTCATATAGAACATATATATGCTTATGTTTGTTTGTATTCATGAGTATATATACCATGCATGCAGATAAGCATATGATTGCAAAAACACCCTAAAACCCAAAATCTACTTGTAAAAGGGTATATATATACATACGTACTATTATTAATTGATTAAATTAAACAACTCATAATTCGATATATAGTTGATTAATTGAGATTTTAATTGAACTCAAAATCACTTCTCTAGAAAATGAATCTCTTTTGGCTCTGTCTCTTCTTCTTGCAATGGAATCTTCAATTTTTAATATCATAAATATAAATGAAGAGTAAATAATTAATTAGAATACAATCAATTTATAGAGAGGGTTTTCGTTATAACAGATACTTCACTTTCACTATCAAAAGATAACAAACAGATGGTTATATATATTATATTATTAATCAAATCAATCAAAATATGATTGGATAAAATTAAATAACAATTAATCAATAATAAAAAAAGAAACTTAAAAAGACAAGTGTCGTCATCTGCATTGACTCTTGGACAATAGAGAGGGATGAATCCCCTTGTGTTTTTCTTGCCTTTCTCAACGGTTGGCAAACTAAGATAGAAAATTTTGCATGCTGTACCCGCTTCATTATTTTAACATTAACTCTTATAACTAGTACTAAATAACATTATATATATGAACTAAATTGAGTAAGACTTTTATTACTTTTTTTAACTTTGCACCGTTGCCCCCTTTATTCCACCCTATTTACCCAATTGCTTCTCAAAGTTTATGTATGTTACGCATTTTGTAATTTATTTATGTATTTAAAAAACTTTGATTAACGCATCTAATCATCTTATTCGTAAAATTGAATCTAAATTTGGGCTATTTTGGGAGATTTCAAATCCACATTGGAGGAGTACATTGGATTCTGAGTTCTTTGCACCCAGAGAACTTGGCGATTCTTTCTGTGAAAGAATGGTTTTAAGGTTTAACTTGCTGATGGTGAGAGTGATTCATTACTTGTGATTTTTGACATTTTATTAGAATAGTGCAAATCTGTGGCAAAAAAAAAGTGAAGAATCTAGCTTTGATTAAGGATATTCTTGATTTCAAAGTTAAATTTTGATTCTCGTCTTTTTTTTTGTCATATTCATATAGAGGTAAATAGTTTAACTTAGGCTCCCTTTGTTTCAGCTTAGCTTATAAACAAAAGCTACTTAAAGTCACAGCAAGGGAAACCCTCCAGTGAAAAAAAGCAGTTTTTCCACCATTTTTTGTTGACACGTTAGTCAACCGATCGGAGAAACTGCTTGCACTTAAGGAAGTAAAAGCTTAATAAGCTGCTTATAAGCATCCAATCGTTCAAAGAAAGGGAACCTTTGTTTCAGCTTAGCTTATAAACAGAAGCTACTTAAAGCCACAGAAAGGGAAATCTTCCAGTGAAAAAAAACAGCTTTTCCACCATTTTTTGTTGACACTTCAGTCAACCAATCGCAGAAACTGCTTGCACTTAAGGAAACAAAAGCTTAATAAGCTGCTTATAAGCACCCAATCGCCCAAACAAAGGGAGCCTTACAATATAACTAATTTGATTAATGTCTTTGAGAAATAGAAGATATGCATAGTCATCTCATCTGATCACATTTAAGTTGTGAAAAATGATATAATCGGCATGCCTTGTCTAAGGCTTTATGGAGAGTTACAAAAATTTGTTTTTCACAAGATGTTTGAGTAAATTCATGAACAATGGAGATTAATAAAGGAAAAGAATCAAAGATGTGTTCCTAATTAAAAATATAAAGATTAATAAAGGAATAAGATCAAAAAAAATATATGCCTAATTAAAAAAAAAATTGAAAAATAGATAAGGAGCAAAGTGAAATTTCTAAATAAAACGAGGGCCTTCTTTTTGAAAAAAACAAAACCAAGAAAAGAAAACTTGAGAACACGAACACCCAATAGACAAAACTCAAAAGTCAAAGAAAAGTCATCTCTCAAGGCTTGAATTGAAAAATCTTAAAACTTCAAACTGGAACTGGGATTCTGAGTGGACAAAAGACAAAACCCTTTTCTCGCTAGCTGTCTTCAATGACGTAACATGTTGCGTACGCCATGTTACAATGCCAAAAAAACCAAATTAAAAAATTATTTCCCCTAATAATAAAATTAATTTATTTAATTTACTTACAAATGAAATGAGAGCTTTTTGCTTTTTAAATTGGTTTTCTTTAAAAAAATTAAATCATTTTCAAGATTCGTGTTTTTTATTGTTCGAAACGTGTCCGTTTCTGCCTCGACATTCGTGTCCACTTTTTTTTCTTCTTCAATTTCTTTTCGTGGTCCCCACGTGCGGGCGGCTTCACCCGCGCGTGCTCTACTCTCTCTGCCAGGCTTTGGGGTCAATTCTCCCTTTTGATCAAATCAAACGTGGCGAAAGATTAAAGCGAGTACTTTAAATTTTCGTACTCGAATAAAAGAACTGTGATTGGATGACGTGGAGGGTTTTGTTGGCTGAGAGGTGGCTCAGATCAGACGGTAAACAATCAATCAATCAACTCAAACTCATCTAAATTGCACGCTTTTATTAAATCCTTCCTTCCTTTCATTTTTACTACTATCATTTTCTTCTTTTAAGTTTTAACTGAGGAAAATAAAGTTATTCTTTTTTTTTTTTTGGGTTAGAAATTGTTTGGATATGGGCATTTTGATTCTATCTTCCTGTCATTTCTATGATTCTATCTTGCTTACAAAATCTATGCATTTGATCTGGTTGGTGAGAAAGATTGGTTTAAATATTGAAATTGTGTCAATTTTCTTGCAAAATGTTTATGTTAAAAACTTTGTGCTAGATATATAGGTAAGTCATAGGAGTAGGGTTGGACTCATTTTTGCAGAAAAATATTTTGCAAGTTACTTATTATTTACACTACCCCATTTCTAAATATAATATATATTTTTTTAAAATTTTCACTCAAATCAAAAAATTGTAATATATAGTATATAGTATATCTAGTGTATACTATATTATTATGATATTATAATTGGGATTTTAACTTTGAATTATATTTGCTCATTTATAGTATTAGTCTATTAAATTAGATGAAAGCTAATCTAATAAGGGTATATTCTCTTTTCTAACAGCCAATTGGGCAAAGAGAGGGGAGAAAGGAATATTCTGTTTCCTCAAATAAACATTTTTTTTGATACAAGAAAATAAACATTTTATTGATATTTATATAGTTTTTATTAGTTCTGTTTTATCTTCCAACACAAAAAAAAAAAGCAGAGAGAGAGACCTTGTTTACCCTAGAGAAAAAAAAGAAAGAAAAGAAAACCTTCTAAAGTGAAGTCTCTTTGACTTAAAAGTTGATCTAAATCTTGTCTTGCTTTAGCATTTCACTTTACTTTGCCATTTTGGGTACGGCAACAACCCACTTCATAATGGGCTTTGTTTGCTATTTCCACCATTTCCCTCCATAGGAGTCTAGCAGGCTCTTATTTTAGCCCAGAGATAATGGGTTTGAACTTTGAAGGCTTAGAGATTTGGGTGAAAAATGAACCCATGACTCAATATATCCATCTTTTGCTCGTTTGCAAAGCATTTTTAATAGGGTTTATATATAATACAGCGTTAGTGGAGTTTAGCAGACTGTATAAGCGAGTCTTGAAGGGTGACATGTGTTTCCTAGGAATTCCATTGAAATATATTAAAATTTAATTAATTTAGAAGATGGACATCTGTCAACTCCAAAACCTGCTTGTAGAGTCCAAAATTAAACCGTCGGTATATCAAATAATTACCGTTTTTAATATGTTGGGTGAATAGCTCCAATTTGACTTGATCCTTTTATTTTATACTGAACAAACCTTAAATAGCCTGAAATGGTGTGGTTTCAATTTCAAAGCATTTTTGTCTGTTGTCGACAAACGTTAGCCCAAGTAATTTTAGCCTTGAGTTTGGGTACCATAGCAAAAGTATAAAATGCCATTATTTAAGCTCAATCCATTCTTGACTTAAAAACGTCTAAATCCTCATTGCCATTTGGTAATCCTTGATTAAGTAGGAAAAAAAATTTAGCAAAACCCAGTTGAGTATTTGAAACCAAATTTTCAGTTGATCATTTTTTGTATTAAGAAACTTTCAAGTTTCAAGTGTTGGATACTTGATTGATGCTATTGCTAAGCTTTATTATTGATGAGGTGGCCCAGTGTCTTAAATCATCCAACAAACTTCCTTTTTCTTGTCCTATTGAGCAATAACTCAAAAAGTCTGACAATTTCAGAATTGGATGAAAATTGAAATGGAAATGAAACACACCATTGAATCTAAGTTCCCACTTTCCAGACTTCACAGTTCCTTCCCATCCCAAGTCTTTCAACCATGAGCAGAAACAGCAACAACAACATCAAAAATCGAACTCAAACCTTAAATTATACAAATCCCATTTTGATAAATGTCTTAGCAATCATAATTGTCCTGTTTTTGACCGTTGCACCCCATTCTTCTTCTGCTCTCAAAACACTACCCCCTTTGCCTATTTTACCCCTCCCTTCATCTCTTCAGCTTGAATGGCAACTCTCTCCCATGGCACTCTTTTTCCACTTTGGACCCAACACTTTCACCGATTCAGAACGGGGAACAGGCCATGAAAACCCGTCTGTGTTCAACCCGACCCGACTCAATGCTTCCCAATGGGTTCATGTAGCTAAGGAAGCTGGGTTCTCTAGGGTGATCCTTACAGCAAAACACCATGATGGGTTCTGTCTTTGGCCGAGTGAATACACCGATTATTCTGTCAAGTCAAGTTCTTGGAGAAATGGGAATGGCGATGTTGTTGGTGAGTTGGCTATGGCTGCTAAGGAAGCTGGAATTGCTTTGGGGATTTATTTGTCTCCTTGGGATATGCATGAGAGCTGCTATGGGAAGACTGTGGATTACAATGAATTCTATTTGGGGCAGATGGTTGAATTGTTGACTAGGTAATAATAAGCTGTTTTGTATGGTTTTTTGAATTTCCTAGATTATTTTTCGCATCTTGAGTATGATTCTTATGTTTGATATGTTTCCCCATTGTTGTTCTTGCTGAGATTGTTCATTTTCTAATATTAGCAATTGTGTTCTCATCTGGTCTGTTACCTGTTACTTGATTTATGTTCATACATAATAATGAACTAATAGTTTGCTGATATGATCAATTAGCTGATCTTGTTGATTAAATTTCAATTGAATTGGAGTAATTTCAAGTTCCTTCTTCAATATTCAAGTCATATCAATGAAGTATGCTACTGACTGACTCCTATGGTCATGACTCATGATTATTATATTTAAGGTTTTTCTGTTTTGAGAATCTAGGAATGTTAAATTTCCCCTTCCAAATTTAATCAGGTATGGAGATATCAAGGAAGTATTTTTGGATAGTGCAAAAGGGGAAACGGATATGGAGTATTACTTTGATACTTGGTTTAGTCTGATTCACCAGCTCCAACCAGAGGCTGCCATCTTCTCTAATGCTGGTCCCGACACCAGGTGGATTGGCAATGAGGCTGGTGTCTCTGCGTCTACTTGTTGGTCCCTTTTCAATGGAAGCCGCGTGGCAATTGATGGATTTGACGCTCTGTAAGCATATTTTCCTGTCTCAGTTACTGATAAAGTTGATCATTTAGGTTTAAATAAACATTCAGCTCAAGATCATTTGTTTGCTCAAAACTACATTGGCAACTGCTACCCGGTGCTTTTGCTATTCTCTGAAGTCATGATCTTGCCAGAGTAAAACCTTAAATGTCACTAAGTTATGTTCATTGTCTGACAGATACTCTCAACAAGGAGACCCTCATGGCATTGATTGGATACCTGCAGAATGTGATGTCTCAATTAGGCCTGGTTGGTTTTGGCATCCATCTGAAGTTCCAAAATCGGCATTGCAGCTTCTTGACATATACTACTTATCAGCCGGTCAGAACTGTCTTTTGCTGCTAAATGTGCCACCAAATGCTTCAGGTCTTATTTCAGATGAAGATATACAAGTGCTCCAAGAATTCAAGGAGGTTAGAAAGTCCATTTTCGCAACTAACTTGGCGAAGAATGCTCGCCTTAACGCCAGCAGTATACGAGGAGGTAAAGATAACTCTGAATTCAGCCCTTATAATGTACTTGAAGAAGGTATTTACACCTATTGGGCTCCTCAAGAGGATCAGTCTGATTGGATCTTATATATCAACCTTGAAGAATCAATGTCTTTTAATGTTTTGCAAGTTCAAGAGCCAATTCAGATGGGACAACGAATCATTGAGTTCCACCTTGAGAGCCTTCATGGAGGTAAATGGAAGAAAGTGATTAATGGCACTACAGTGGGATACAAAAGGTTGCTAAAGTTTCCAACCGTTGATTCTCAGTACTTGAAGTTTGTCATCGACAAGTCTCGAGCAGATCCTCTTATTTCTTATCTGGGGATCCATATGGATCGATTTTCGGTCACGAGTTTCGTTCCTAATACAACCTCGCAAGCATATGTCAATGGTGGTGAAGTTCTTCAGCAAGTTGTATATAATCATTCCCAAATTGTTGGAACGAAGTGACTATAAATTCAAGAACTTGCATCTCTAATTTATTATCTGTCCAATTATTATGTTGTAAAAGACGGACGGACCCATTTTGATCTAGTTTTGGACCGTCAATAGACAATCAATTCTAAAAACTATGCATTTGATGATCTGGTTGGTGCGAAAGATTGGTTTAAATACTGAAAAATTGTGTCAATTTTCTTGCAAAATGTTTGTTTTTAAAAACTTAGTGCTAGATATATATAGGTAGGTCATAGGACTTTACACAGAAAAAAAAAAGGTAAAGTCATAGGAGTAGGTTTGAACTTTGAACTCAATTTTGCAAGTTACGTTTTAATTTTTACACTACTCCATTCCTTGAATATAAGTAATTTATTAGAATTTCATATTAGTTGGGCCATTTTGGGCATGGCAACAACCCACTTTATAGTGGGCTTAGATTAGCTTCTTCTACCAATTCCTTCATCCATTTGAGTCTAGCAGGCTCTTAATTTAGCCCTAAAAAAAGGTTGAAAATATATAATTTTTTTTTAGAATAATTTCATGTCATTCATTCAAAAATCTGGATTACAAACGGGTAGAGGTTCTCCACACCAAACAATATATGCCCCAACTTGACAATTGAAATGAGCTAAGTTATGGACAAACATATTCCCACTCCTATTTACAT
This sequence comes from Corchorus capsularis, assembly GCA_001974805.1. NCBI lineage: Eukaryota > Viridiplantae > Streptophyta > Magnoliopsida > Malvales > Malvaceae > Corchorus > Corchorus capsularis. The sequence goes on along the minus strand of AWWV01009949.1, from coordinate 22,506 downwards.
GACTAAAAGAACAATAATTGAAACAATTTCCTAACAATCTAATTTGCTGTATCTCTATTTTAAAAATAGAGATTAAAATGGTTCTTTATCTTTCCTATTGGCCAAAAGAAAATTGGTTCTTTCCTTGGAGTTAGTCTCAAGCACCCATGACTCAATTCTCAAGTCTCAAGTAATTTAGCCATAAATTTGGGCAGTTCTCGTTCTCACTGATCGATCATAGCAAAGGGTAAAAATCCATCTGCCATTGTTTAAGCCCAATCCATTCTTGGCTTAAAAGCGTGGGAATTGAGAAGTGTTAGTGTACACTAAAAATCCTCTAAATCCTCAATTCATTGCCATCCTTGATTAAAATAGAGAAAAAATTTTTAGGAAAATCCAGTTGGCTAATGGTATTGTCCATGTTAGGGGACTCACCCACCATAATCAAATGCGCAATGCGGGTCGGATCCGGATTAGTCAGGGCAAAACCCTGGATACCGGATCGGATAAAAAAAAAATGGTATTGGGAACCAAATTTTCAGTTGACCATTTTTGTATTAAGAAACTTTTCAAGTGTTGATGCCATTGCTAAGCTTTATCCTTGATGAGGTGGCCCAGCACAGCAGTGTCTTAATCAGCCAACAAACTTCTTTTCTTTTCTTCTTTCTTTTTGGCAGTAACTCAAAAAGTCTGACAAATTTCACAATTAAAAGAGATGAAACTGAAATAAACCATTGAGTTTGAATCCTCTGGAACTGAAGAGAACCAAAGCATGAGAATCTATCCAACCAATAACAAATCTTTCTCTTAAACCAAACATATTCATTTCTGAATCTAAAGGACCCACTTTCAGACTTCACTTCAGAGCCCCTAACTTTCCTCTCCTGTCTTTCACCATGAGCAAATATAGCAACAACAAGATCAAAAATCGAACTCAAACCTTAAATTATACAAATCCCATTTTAATAAACGTCTTAGCAATCTTAATTGTCCTGTTTTTGACCGTTATACCCCTTTCTGCTCTTAAAACACCACCCCCTTTGCCTATTTTACCCCTCCCTTCATCATCTCAACTCCAATGGCAACTCTCTCCCATGGCACTCTTTCTCCACTTTGGACCCAACACTTTCACCGATTCAGAGTGGGGTACAGGCCATGCCAACCCGTCTGTGTTCAACCCGACCCGGCTCAATGCTTCCCAGTGGGTCCATGTAGCTAAGGAAGCGGGGTTCTCCAGGGTGATCCTTACAGCAAAACACCACGATGGGTTCTGTCTTTGGCCGAGTGAATACACAGATTATTCTGTCAAGTCGAGTTCTTGGAGAAATGGGAATGGAGATGTTGTTGGTGAATTGGCTATGGCTGCCAAGGAAGCTGGGATTGCTTTGGGGATTTATTTGTCTCCTTGGGATAGGCATGAGAGCTGCTATGGGAAGACTGTGGACTACAATGAATTCTATATGGGGCAGATGGTTGAATTGTTGACTAGGTAAATAAGTTATTTTCTAATGTTTGATTTGTTTTCCCATAGTAGTTCTTGCTGAGATAGTGAGATTGTTCATTTCCTAATGCTAGCAATTGGTTAATCTTTAGGAAATTCTGCTCTGGTCTGTTTTTTGATTCATGTTCATACATGAACTAGTAGTTTGCTGCTGGTATGATCAATTAGCTGATCTTGTTGATTAAATTCCAATTGAATTGGAGTAATTTCAAGTTTCATTCTGCAATATTTTTGCCATTTCAATGAATTATGCTACTGAGTTGAATATTCAATGAATTTATATGGGGCAAATGGTTGAATTGTTGACTAGGTAAATAAGCTGTTTTGTCTGGTCTTTTGAATTTCCTAGATTATTATAATTATTAGTCTTATTTTTTGTATCTTGATTCTGATTCTTTATGTTTAATATATGTTTTCCCATTGTTGTTCTTGCTGAGATTGTTCATTTTCTAATGTTAGCAATTAGTTCATCTTTCTGGTCTGTTCCTTGATTAATGTTCATAAATGAACTAGTAGTTTGCTGATATGATCAATTAGCTGATATTGTAGACTAAATTTCAATAGAATTGTAGTAATTTCAAGTTCCTTCTTCAATATTCATGTCATTTAATGAATCATGCTACTGAGTGATTTCTATGGTCATTATTCAAGGGTTTTCTGTCTTTGAGAATATAAGGAATGTTAAATTAGTAGTTCATAAATAAATGAACTAGTACTTTGCTGCTGGTATGATCAATTAGCTGATCTTGTTGATTAAATTTCAATTGAATTAGAGTAATTTCAAGTTCCTTCTTCAATATTCATGGCATTCAATTAATTATGCTATTGAGTGACTCCTATGGTCATGGTTTTTCTGTTTTGAGAATATGAGGAATGTTAAATTTCCCTTTCAAATTTAATCAGGTATGGAGAAACCAAGGAAGTATGGTTGGATGGTGCAAAAGGGGAGGATGAAAAGGATATGGAGTATTACTTTGATACTTGGTTTAGTCTGATTCACCAGCTCCAACCAGGGGCTGTTATATTTTCTGATGCTGGTCCTGACACCAGGTGGATTGGCGATGAGGCTGGTGCCGCTGCCTCTACTTGTTGGTCCCTTTTCAATCGAAGCAACGCGGCCATTGGTGGAACTGACCCTCAGTAAGCATAATTTCCCTGTCTCACTTACTGACAGAGTTGATAATTTAGGCTTAAACATGTAGCTCAAGATCATTTGTTTGCTCAAAACTACATTGGCAACCTTAAATGTCATTAGGTTATGTTGATTGTCTGACAGATACTCCCAACACGGAGACCCTGATGGCACTGATTGGGTGCCTGCAGAATGTGATGTCTCAATTAGGCCTGGCTGGTTTTGGCATGCATCTGAAGTTCCAAAATCGGCATTGAAGCTTCTTGACATATACTACACATCCGCTGGTCGGAACTGTCTTTTGCTGCTAAATGTGCCACCAAATTCTTCAGGTCTCATCTCAGATGAAGATATACAAGTGCTCCAAGAATTCAAGGAGCTTCGAATATCCATATTCGATACCAACTTGGCGAAGAATGCTCGCCTAAATGCCAGCAGTATACGAGGAGGTAACGATAACCCTCAATTCGGCCCTTATAATGTACTTGAAGAAGGCATTTACAACTATTGGGCTCCTCAAGAGGATCAGTCTGATTGGATCTTATATATAGACCTTGGAGAATCAATGTCTTTTAATGTTTTGCAAGTTCAAGAGCCGATTCATATGGGACAACGAATCATTGGGTTTCACCTAGAGAGCCTTCATGGAGGTAAATGGAAGAAAGTGATTAATGGCACCACTGTGGGATACAAGAGGTTGCTAAGATTTCCAACCGTTGAATCTCAGTACTTGAAGTTTGTGATCGACAAGTCTCGGGCAGATCCTCTTATTTGTTATTTGGGGATCCATATGGATCGATTTTCCGTCACGAGTTTCGTTTCTAATACAACCTCACAAGCATATGTCAATGGTGGTCAAGTTCTTCAGCAAGTTGTATATAATCGTTCCCAAATTGTTCAAACGAAGTGATTATTATAAATTCATAAATAAAGAAATCTTGATTTTAGAATTTATCATCATCGGTCCAATTATGTTGAAAAAGACGGACTTAATTTCATCTTGTTTTGGGTCGTTAAAAGACAATCAATGCTAAAGCCTAAGCCCATCTAAAACCTATATAAAACAAAGCTCTCCCCCTAACAAATTGGAGTCTCTTATCCACGTTTGGAAGCATCTAATTATTTTCTATAAATAATTAGAAAGCCTAATTACAATCAAATATTTTTCTACAATCTTAATAAAGATAAACAAACTAAATAAAGATAAACAAACTAACCAAGTTCACATAAGATGAGACAAGACCCATAGAGAACAAATAAATTCCAGGGAATGCTATGATTATGAAGAACCAAAGCCCTTTTTTTTTTGTTGCAACAATTTAAAGACAAGAGTCATTAGTCATTTAGTCATAAATAAACACAAGTTATTATGTCACTTCCTAAATGAAAAACCACCTGGCTAGCAGAGATAGTTGTTCATGTTACAACAAAAACACAAGTTATTGTGTCACTTCGTAATCCTAAATGAAAAACCAAACCACCTAGCAGATAGTTATTCATGTTATAACTGAAACAAGTAGTGCATATTAGACAATGATCAGTTGGTTTTGGTGTTCCTTATAAAAGTCTCTAGACAGAATGAAGCTTTGCTCAAAAGCTTATGAGATGCAGCTGGAATTTCTTTTCCACAAGAAGGACAATCCAAGCTTACACGGAGAGGACCACTGATGAAACAACAATAGTACTTAATTAGTAATTTACACCGTCAGTGTATCAAATAATTACTCATTCAATTTATGGTAACCATAACCCTAAATTTTGCCCTTATAATGCACTTGAAGAAGGTATTTACACCTATTGGGCTCCTCAAGAGAATCAGTCTGATTGGGTATCTTTAATATCAACCTTGATTTGAAGAATCAATGAATTTTACTATTACAATTTCAAAATTAAGCCAATTCAGATGGGACAACGAATCATTTAATTTCGGATAATTCTTTTTGACTCTCCAATTTGTCCCTCCAACTTGACCCTCATAATAATTAAGGAAATAAATTAAATCCAGGTTTAGCCCCTAGTTATAAATATGGACAGTTTGAGGGTAAATCCATTGATTTTAGACTATTATTGAATAGGGTTTTAGAAATTATGATAAGTTTTCTGATGACACGCCAGGAGGGACAAATTGGAGGGTCATGTAGCAATGCTCTTTAATTTCACCTTGAGAGCCTTCATGGAGGTAAATGGAAGAAAGTGATTAATGGCACCAAGATTTCACCAAAAAAAAAAAGTTGCTAAGATTTCCAACCGTTGAATCTAATTAGTAGTAATTAGTACTTGAAGTTTGTCATCAACAAGTCTCGAGCAGAAGAATTTCTTATCTGGGGATCCATATGGATTAATTTCCGTCACGAGATTCGGTTCTAATACAACCTCACAAGCATATGTTAATGGTGATCAAGTTCTTCAGCAAGTTTCCCAAATTGTTGAAACGAAATGATTATTATAAATTCATAAATAAAGAAATCTTGCATTTAATTTATCATCGGTCCAATGATTATTATGAATTCCAAGTACTATGATCCAAACTTGCAATAGTGAGACTTTTGACTTTTTTGTTCTTAAAATTTTTTTTAAAAAAAAGACTTTTAGCTACTTGTTGGGAATATTACTCAGTGTTTTTCCCCCCAAATAAAGGGGATAATATATTTGTCTTTAAGAAATATACTTTCCATAAAAAATGGGGACCGAAGCCCCCACAAAAATTATACTCCCTCTGTCCATATTATAAGTCCCCTTCTAGAAACTTTATTTGTCCCAAAATATAAGTCCCTTTTAAAATCCCAATGCAACTTTTACATAAGTTATTTAAATTACCCTTGTAAGTGATAGTAGAAATTTAGTTGGAATTTAATTTATCTATTGACTATGAGGGAGTAAGTGGGAGGAGAGAGAAGAGGGATAAAATTGGAAAGAGAAGATAAAAGTTTATGGAAGTTAGAGTTGTAACTACTTTTCTTAAACTTTGTGATACAGTTAAAATTGACTTATATTATGGGACAGAGGGAGTATTCCTAAAGAAAAATTTCTTGTGGTAATTAGTAAAATTGATGGTGCTGCAAAAAGTTTGATTCCTAAAAGTACCAAACATGTCCATCAAATAACAAATTGGACATAATTTGATGGCTAAAATCTCAATTAGGGCCCAGAACTTTGCTAAAAGGGTCAAATAAATGCCCAAACTATGAAAAGGTCAAATTAGTGCCTGAACTTTTCGATTTGGGTCAATTCAGTCCAAAATGTTTTAGATAATTTACATTTAACAGACTTATAATCTAACATTTTGGACTGAATTGCCCCAAATCGAAAAGTTCAGGCACTAATTTGACCTTTTTATAGTTTGAGCACTTATTTGACCATTTTGGCAAAATTTAGGACCATAATTGAGATTTTAGCCTAATTTGATCGCCGTTGCATAATTTTTGGGGCAAAGCATGCCAATCTCTTGAGTGCAGCTGGATCCCTCTCTTGACTTTAGAGTCAACCCATAAAACAAATCTCTCCCCTATCAAATTGGAGCCTCTTATCCACGTTTGGAAGTATCTAATTATTTTCTACAAATTAGTGAAGACGTCGGTTCATGACTCTCATTATATTTTTAAGAAGTGTCCATGATAAACCTTATTATTTTCTTCTTCCCTTGACTCCATTTAGACCATCTTATTTACCATGAAAGCAACAAATAGTGATGTCTAAAATCTAAATACCTATAGTGACATTTGGCCAAAAAGAAAATCGGTATAGTGACAACACCATCATGTTATCAAAAAAATCAAATGAATGAACTTTTAATTTACGTTAATATATAGAAACTTAGGAAGTCGATTAAGCATCAAGGTACAAGTCACATATATATATTTACGAAATACAGTAATAGTAAGTTTCATTACAATCAAATATTTGTCTATGTTTAAATAATCTAACGTGAAATCACAAATACAAACAACATCTATAATCTTAATCAAGGTAAACAAACTAACCAAACCTACATAAAGGGCACAAAACTTACATAAAGTGGGACAAATTCCACATGCAATTACATGCGATGAGATTTAATGAACACGATATCACAGTCCAAATATGATACACCTACCTTTTTTTAATGAAAAATGATACAACTACCAATTAAACTATTAACTCAGAGTGTAAATTCACAAAAAAAAAAGTTTAATTGATGGAAATGCCAATTCTTTCCATTATTATATCTACGCATTATTTGTGGGGGATCTTGACGTAACGTTGGAATTAACCCCTAAAACAATCCCCCCTCTATCAAATCGGTGCCTTATTCGTCACGTTTGGAAGTATCATTTGATTATTTTCCACAAATTAGTTGGAACTCGTTATCTCCTTAAGAAACGCCCAAGTAATTTCCGTTAGGTTCGTCTTTTCTTTTCTTCATTTGAGCCATAGTATTTATTGTGAAAGTAACAATATAACAATGACTAATTATAAGTGTAGTGACTTCCTTTCTTTATGGCAAAAAAAAAAAAAAAAGGAGTAGTGACAAGACCATCATATATTCCAAAAAAAAATGAATAATTAGCTTGTAATTTACGTCAAGAGTTTTGACCCAAAAAAAAAAAAGGGGAAATGTACTATAAATTTTTATTAATTGGTCTAAAGAAAAATTGGAATTACCATTAAGTAAATAATATTTTACAAAATTTGTAGAAAGGAGATTGCAGTCAATATTATTGACTTAATGATAATTCCAATTTTTCATTAGACCAATTAATAAATATTCTTAATACATCGCCTTTTTTTAAAATTTTTCTAAAAAAAATTCTACATCGAGAAAATTGGAAAGTAAATTCAAAGGTCCAACTTCCAGACTCCAAGTCACTTGCATTGATAAATAAATGATAATAGCCTGCAAGTCTGTTCTGCCTACATCTTCCAGTGAATATATATATGTTCCCGTCAATTAAGTTTAATCTGTTAATTAAGTTAACGGGATGCGTCTAACACATATAATAAAAATTGTGTGAATAGATGAAATGATGACTCACATCACGTCATGGATTAAATAAATAAATAAAAATCTCATGGCATGTTAGCACGCCGTTAAATTAACAGCACGTATGGTTGACAACTCATATTTTGAACATATTTGATCAAAATTGAAAAAATCAGGAACTTATTTGACACTTTTCAAGGTTGGGGTCCTTAAATGAGATTTTTCTAAAAGGTCATGCCCCAATGTGAGATTTCAACCTATTATATCAAGTGAAAAATATGACTTGTTTGTTACATATACAAATAAACAAAAGAAATATATAAATTAAGTAGCAAAATAACACCGGGTTGTTAGCTCAATCGGTAGGTGTATCGTGCCTGGACCGCGAGGTCCTGGATTCAAGTCTCACGGAATGTGAGTTTAGTTTGTAATTTGTTTATTTGTGTATTTGATAGGTAGATGATTTATTTATGGTAGTTTCTTAGTTTGAGTTGATTTCTCATTTAGATGTTTGGACGGATAGAAATTTAATCCGATTCTAATGAGATTTCACATGTACTCACTCAAAAAAAATTAAGTAGCAAAATATATAAGGAAACTGCCAAGCAATTTCTAAATTATTGCTTTACTTTTATGAGAGGGAACAATTTTGGCAATTAATAGATTTATGATAAAATTAAAAAAAAAGAAGCGAAAATCAATTAATGAGTGGGACTGGGACGATTTCCTACTAGTAATTAGTATTATATATATAAAGGGCGCAGGTATATTGGTAAGAAATGCACAAATTAAAGGTAGAGCAAGTTAGTTGATTTTAGTATTGAGAATTGAGATGATGGAGGCAAATAAGTGGTTTTGGATGCTAGTGTTCATGTTAGTTTTAGGAGGCCTAGGGGGGTGTAAGGGGTGCTTGGACCATGAGCGAATTGCTCTCCTTCAACTCAAATCTAATTTCTTCGATGACCCTAATTACCATTTGAGCGACTGGGTGGATATAAAGAGTTCAAATTGCTGTCAATGGAAAACAGTTGAGTGCAGTACCACAAGCAGACGAGTGATTGGGCTGTTTCTTTTTTCTACAAGGCGATGGAGAGACGAAGGAGATCATATGAGCTCGTATCTAAATGTCTCTTTGTTTCTTCCCTTTGGGGAATTGAACATTCTTGACTTATCTGATAACGGAATAGCTGGTTGTTCTGATAAGGAAGGTAAATTTGTTGACTTGGGTCTTACTTTTTTCCCTTTTCTCTTTGATTATCGATGTTTAAATTTTCATCATATATATGTATTGAAATAACTTTGTCTCAAAGGTTTTGCCAAGTTAGCATCTGCATTGCCCAAATTGGAAATCCTCGACTTAAGTGACAATCGCTTCAATGATAGTATCCTATCATCTTTGACCAACCTTTCTTCTCTTAAGTCTCTATATCTAGCAGGAAATCAGTTCAGTGGACAAATATTCAATCATACTAATGGTAAATATTCAATCACAGGTTAAAATGTTTTTTTTTTGTTTTTAATTAATTGAGAGTTTGGACCTTTCTTACAACAGCTTAAGCGGCAGAATCCCTAATGAATTGACGGAGTTGAACTTTCTGGAGGTCTTCAACGTCTCGTACAACAACTTGACAGGGAGCATTCCAGACCAGAAAGGTCAATTCGGAACCTTTGATGAGAACAGTTACATGGGGAATCCTTCTCTTTGCGGACCTCTTTTGCGCAACAAATGCAGCGGAATTGATTCGCCTCCAGCACCAAATGGAGCCTCAAACGGTGAAGAAGAAAGCGGTTTGGCTATGGATAGCTTTTCCTTCTGGGTGAGCTTTTCCATTTCTTGCGCAATTGTGTTAATAACAATGGCAATTATCCTTTTCATAAACCCATATTGGCGGCAAGCATGGTTCTATTTCATTCAGCAATGCATAGACACTTGCCACTTCTTTGTTGAGGACAATCTTGTGAAACTATACATCTACATTACAAGGTTGACGCGCATGATCATGTAGTTTCATTTAATTCTGTCGATTGTTTGTTGCTTGCTTAAGGTTTGGCTTTGTAATCTTTGTAATTTGTAATCATGTTATGAATGGAATCTGGAATTTCTCTCCTTTCTAATAATTGATGGTATTTTTCAACTAGCATGGTTTAATTCTTGTAAAAAAATTTGGCCTTGATTAAGAAATTAGATGATTCATTTGATCGTAGTCTCCTTTTTAATAATTAGATCATTTCCTATATTGACCATTTCTTTTGAATTACAAAGATTACAAAGCCAAACCTACATTGACCATTTTCGAATTCGGAAATAATTGAATCTGTTAATCAATCGGGATATGATGTTTAATTGTTACTAGACATGGAAACTAAATATTGACTTTCTTGACTGATATAATGGGCAAGAATGATTGTCAAGTTTTTTTTTTGGCCATGCATGGATTGTCAAGTTGATCATGTCAATCTAACATCAACTTGTGCTTTGGTCAAAATTAAATTGTGAAATTCAATTGCGTTTCCATCACGAGGAGTATATATTCAGAAAGAAATTTCTTGTGAAATTTAAGTTCACAAAACTACTAAATTTTTCCATCAACTTATCTATATCTACATACATATATGTATTGTTTGATCGACTTTGGAGTCAAACCCTAAAAAAGTCCCTCCTCTATCAAACTGGTGCCTTATTATTCACGTTTGGATGTATCATTTGATTATTTTCCACTTAGGACAATTGGGTTAGAACTTGTTATTATCTCCTCAAGAAATGCCCAACGTAATTTACATTATGTTTCTGATCTTTTCTTTTCTTCATTTGGACTATTCTATTTATTGTGAAAGCAACGATACAATAAATCAATAATGCCTAAATATGTATAGTGATAACACACCATCATACATTCCAAAAAAATTCAAACTAGCATTAAATGAATCAATCCTAGGGAACTAACTTTGACTGAGAAACTGTTCTGACTAGCTTTGAATGGAGAACTGTCTTGACTAACTTGGAATGAGAGTCTGACTTTGAATGATCCTTATCACATGTCAGCCCTTAAATTCCCCATATGCAGTCTACTAAATTCCATCGACAACGGAACTGATAATAACTCTTTAAAAAAATAATTAGATTGTAATTAATTTACGTCAAGAGAAACTTGGAAAGTGGATTTGAATCGAAGTCCAAGTCTCTTAATTATTCTTTTTCTCACAATTAGATAATAGCTTTTTTTTTTGGCTGGAAAATAGATAATAGCTGGCAAGTCTATTCTGCCTTCATCTTCCAGTGAAACATGATAGGGAGCTATAAGTAGAAATTAGCCATATTTTTCCACGGAGAAGCTTTAAGCAGCAATCCGGCCATATATGTATACATATATGGAATGAAATTTGAGAGATATGCTTGTACCTAGTGTTATTGTGAAGTAACAAGTCTGTTCTGCCTACATCTTCCAGTGAAACATAATAGAGAGCTATATAGAAAAATTAGCCATATTTTTCCACGAGGAAGCATATATGCATGTGTCTAGTTCCCATCAATTAAGTTTAATCTGTTAAACTTAATGGGATACGTCTAACACGCGTAATAAAAAACATGTGAATAGATAAAATGGTGACACATATCATGTCATGGATTAAATAAATAAATAAAAATCTTATGACATGTTAGCACGCCATTTAAACTAACAGCGCATATGGTTGACAACTCACATTTTGAACATATTTGATCAAAATTGACAAGGTTAAGGCTTTTCTAAAAGGTCACGCCCCAATTTGAAGTTTCAGCCTATTTATATCAAGTTAAAAATAGGTTAAAATCTCAATTAGGGCTCTAAACTTTGCCAAAAGGATCAAATAAGTGCCCAAACTATGGAAAATGTCAAATAAGTGCCTGAACTTTTTGTTGTCTCAATATTCTTGCAGGAAATGGAAGTTTAGAAAGGTTACAAGTTGTTAAGTTAGATGGGGCTTTGATCAACGGAACTGTTTCGCTGCTACAAGTGGTCGAGGCTTTTCCATCTGTTAAGTTCTTTCGGAACTTAGACTACAATTACTTCAACGAAACCATTTCTACTCAAGGCAAGATTGATGGTTCTAATGATATACTAGTACTAATTAATAGTTATAACTCGATTCGACTAAAATTAATATTTGTCGGCTTATTATATATAATATATTTATTATTATTATACCTCTTTATTTATAGCTTTCAAATCACCATTGCGGCTCTCAACCAATGTAGAGGAAATACACATTCAAAATTCTCATCTCACCAACAACACTCTGAAAAGCATTGGCGTGTTGACTTCTCTTAAATCGTTGACTTTTTCCAACTGTGGGCTCACTGGCACGTTACCTACTCAAGGTACCTACTCCAAAACTTTGGTAATTAATTAGGACCAAAAGTTTCTACAATACTCCCTCCGATTCAAAATAAGTGTTACATTAAGAATATCATAGATATTAAAACAATTATTAATTCATCTTAATTTTAGTAGAAAATATTTGAAATGACCTAAACTTACACCCCAACCTTTTATTAATTACTACATTTATCTTCTCTCTCCCTAACTCCCCATTAATTAGGGGTAAATATGGAAAAAAAGTATAAATTGTATTGGTTTTATAAGTGTGACACTTATTATGAAATAAACTAAAACTTGATTTGTGACACTTAAAATGGATCGGAGGGAGTAATATACTAGTATATGCTACTACGTACTTCGATTCTGCTTAAAAAAAATAAAAAATCTTAGGTAATTAATTTAAAATTTTATTATAGGGACAATAATAATAAGTGATTAAATATACATAAGAGTTTGACAAATTAATTCGTCTCACAGGTTGGTGTGATCTACAGAAACTTGAATTCTTGGACCTTAGAGATAATGAACTTGAGGGAACGTTTCCTTCTTGTTTGGATAACTTAACATCTCTTCAAGTTTTGGATATTTCAAACAATTGTGATTTTCAAGTTCCAGCTTCTTTGATGTCATTTGCAAATCACTCATACCTCAAGGTGCTGCGGTTTACTGGAAATGAGATCATAGTGAATGATACAGACCCAAACTTTCAAACGTGGGTCCCAGATTTCCAACTAGGATACCTTAGCATGAAAAGTTGTCGACCTTCTAAGGAATCATTGCCTAAACAACTTCCCAAATTCCTATATTACCAGTCTTACTTGACATATCTTCATCTTTCGAATATCTACTTCGGTGGAAAGTTTCCCTCTTGGTTGATGGAGAACAATACAAGCTTAGAAACACTTTTCATGACAGGCAATTCTTTTGTGGACTCTCTCCGGTTACCACGGCATCCTATTTTTGACTTGCAATTAATCGAGCTACCTCACAATAAGATACAAGGTGAAATTCCCAGAAACATATGCTTAACGTTTCCGAGTTTACAGTGGTTAAACTTGTTTCGGAATGGGTTGAGAGGTAATATTCCTCCTTGTCTTGGTGGTTTAGAGTCTTTGTATATTATAGACTTGGCATATAATAATTTATCTGGAGGAATACCGGATGAGTTGGCTAAGGTTAATTGGTTGGAGACCATCAGACTTTCAAATAACAACTTGAGCGGGAAAATAGTTCCCACAATCTTTAACTCTAGTAAATTAAAGTATTTATATTTGGATGGGAATTACTTTGATGGAGAGTTGGTTGAACCTCAAATTAATATCTCAGCAACTTCTTCTTTGGTGGATATAGATTTAAGTAATAACCATTTTTCTGGTATGCTCCCAAGCTGGCTGGGGAAAATACGTGGTTTGCGAAGACTCCCTTTGTCTAATAATCATTTCCATGGTGCCATTCCTTTAGAATTTTGCCAGTTCGATATGCTTTACTTTCTGGACCTTTCTCTCAACAATCTTGCTTCAATTTTTCAGAAATAAAGCACTTTCACCTTAGAGGAAACAGGCTAAGCGGTCCATTGCCTCGTGCTCTTCTCAATAGCTCTTCACTGGTGAGTTTAGATCTTAGCCACAATGAGTTTACTGGAAAAATTCCGCATTGGATTAGCACCCTCTCGGCTTTGAGTATCCTCATATTGAAAAATAATCACTTTGAGGGTGAAATTCCAAGTCAGTTATGCAAATTGGAATCATTAAAAATCATAGATCTTTCTCAAAATGAGCTTTTTGGTCATATTCCTTCTTGTTTAAGTAATTTAACTCGAGCTAAAGGATGAGACGGATGGGGACTCTCCATTCAGAAGCGAACTTTTAGAAACTGAAAGCGGGGTGATTATAGATGATATTGAGGACGCTTATGTGGAAGAACAAGTAGAGATCATGACAAAGAGAGTGTCACTAACTTATGCAGGGAACATTCTCATAAGCATGTCGGGAATTGATTTATCGCGCAACCGGTTAACAGGCCACATCCCTCCTGGATTAGGGAATTTGAGTGGACTCCACTTGTTAAACTTGTCGCACAACAACTTGACAGGATCTATACCCTCAACATTCTCAAAGCTGAAGCAGGTCGAGAGTTTGGACCTTTCTTACAATAGCTTAAGCGGCATAATCCCCATCCAATTGACGGAGTTGAACTTTCTGGCCGTCTTCAACGTCTCATACAACAACTTGACAGGGATCATTCCGGACCAGAAGCAGTTTGGGGCCTTTGATGAGAGTAGTTACATAGGGAATCCTTTTCTTTGCGGACCTCTTTTGCACAAAAAATTTAGCGCAACTGATTTGCCAGCACAGTACGGAGCCTCAGACGGTGAAGAAGAAAGCGGTTTGGCAGTGGATAGCTTTTCCTTCTGGGTGAGCTTTTCCATTTCTTGCACAATTGTGTTAATAACAATGGCAATTGTCCTTTTCATAAACCCATATTGGCGGCAAGCATGGTTCTATTTCATTCAGCAATGCATAGACACTTGCCACTTCTTTGTTGAGGACAATCTTGTGAAACTATACATCTACATTACAAGGTTGACGCGCATGATCATGTAGTTTCATTTAATTCTGTCGATTGTTTGTTGCTTGCTTAAGGTTTGGCTTTGTAATCTTTGTAATTTGTAATCATGTTATGAATGGAATCTGGAATTTCTCTCCTTTCTAATATATTGATGGTACTTTTCAATAGCGTGGTTTAATTCGTGTAAAAAAATTTGGCCTTGATTAAGAAATTAGATGATTCATTTGATCGTAGTCTCCTTTTTAATAATTAGATCATTTCCTATATTGACCATTTTCTTTTTGAATTACAAAGATTACAAAGCCAAACCTACATTGACCATTTTCGAATTCGGAAATAATTGAATCTGTTAATCAATCGGGATATGATGTTTAATTGTTACTAGACATGGAAACTAAATATTGACTTTCTTGACTGATATAATGGGCAAGAATGATTGTCAAGTTTTTTTTTGGCCATGCATGGATTGTCAAGTTGATCATGTCAATCTAACATCAACTTGTGCTTTGGTCAAAATTAAATTGTGAAATTCAATTGCGTTTCCATCACGAGGAGTATATATTCAGAAAGAAATTTCTTGTGAAATTTAAGTTCACAAAACTACTAAATTTTTCCATCAACTTATCTATATCTACATACATATATGTATTGTTTGATCGACTTTGGAGTCAAACCCTAAAAAAGTCCCTCCTCTATCAAACTGGTGCCTTATTATTCACGTTTGGATGTATCATTTGATTATTTTCCACTTAGGACAATTGGGTTAGAACTTGTTATTATCTCCTCAAGAAATGCCCAACGTTAGTTCCATTATGTTTCTCTGTAATAAAAAATACAAAAAATAATATTTGGCTATATATCAAGATTTTATTTTATTGGATGTAAAATGGAATTTTGGTCCGTGAAGATGATGTAGTTAATTAACTAAAATGAAAAAACAATATAAGCTGAAGTAGTTGTTTTTTCCTTTTGCTTCAAATAATAAATTGACCTCAAAAAGATTAATTAATTAGTGATGAATATTTCATTTTTGTTCTTAAAGGTTGTGATGCAAACGTGTCCAAATAAACATACGCTTTGTTAATGTCGCTGGCTGATTCAGCAAATACTACTGCGAATAAGTATGCCGTAATATTTTATTTTAGGGGATAAAATAAAAGAAAAGAAAAAGAAAAGCATGAAAAATCGAGCCAGACAAGGGACACGTGGGGCAGTGTCAAATGGAGTCTTCTTTGTCTAAAATCCTTCCAGTTCCAATCCAACTCCATTCTTTTTCTCTTTTCTTCTGATCAAATTCAAAGCCCTTTTATAAAATAGAGACGAGTAATAGAGACGAGTAGCGGATATAGCTATTCATGTTATAACTGAAACAAGTAATGCAAAAAATATTCGGTCCCAATCACAGTGCAAAAAACAGCTAAGTATATAGGAGTATTATATACAGAGCAAAAATCAATCAAATAGAGCAGCAAATAACAAAAATATATATAGGAGTATTATATACAGCTGAAAGAAGATGAAATTTACCTGGAAATCAGCTAAGTACCCAAACCTAAAGCAGAGAAGATCAACTTTTAGAACCCTAGAGATTACCCAAAACAAGTGCTTAGAGTGACGCCCCCACCAAACAATTGTTCTTGTCCTAGGTTTTGTTGACAACATATATATATATATATATATATATATTATATTATACACAATTTAATTTCTTACAAGCTTTTCTGTTGAGGCCGATTCTTTAGTTTGCCCATTATGTTCGGCCCATGTCCATTTGGACCTTGGTTTGATTTTTTTCTTTTCTTTTCTTTTCCCTTTTTTCTCATTTTCTTTTGTCTACATTAAAAGAAAAAGCAAGTTGCATTAATTAATCAGCTTTTCCCTTGGAACTCTATCCTAACTACATACATTATGTAATGCCCAATTTTTTTTGAAGGCCTTTGGCCAAAAAAAAATTATTTTAAGGCCCTCTTTAAATTAACCTTTGGATCTCTTAATTTTTGGCCTTAAAGCCCAAAGCTTAATTAGCTAATTTAACTAATAATTAGGGTAAGTAACTTTCCCTTTTAGTCATTTTTTTTTCTAAAACGCGAAACCTTCCGCAGACAAAGAGTTGGAAGAAGAAAACCCTAGGTAAGGAGAAAGGCAAAGGAAAGGGAAATTCAGCCCTACAAACGCCAGTCGAAACGGTTAGGATACATCCTTAGTGATTTTGCTATGTGTTTGAAAGTTCATAAATCATGTAGGTGACCTATATCCTCTTGGTATTTCGTACCTTCAAATAAGCCGAATGTGATTTGAATATGATCAGCTATTATATTATTTTATCCCATATATTGTTAAACTTGGATTGAGTATGTGAAATGTATGTATATGATATTATTCTTTGAAATTGGTTTTGATTGAGTTTTGACTGGCATGAATAGTCACCACAAACTCTTTTCCTCCCTTAGTTTGTTTCTAAGTCATTTGGAATGTTCTTGGTGTTTATGATTAGTTCATGAGAAAAATAGGTTTTGATCTTATTTTTTAACAAATTTTTGAAAAATCAGTGTTTTTGGTAGAAAGTGCCCTAAGAGAATTTGTAGATAAATTATTTTAAGAGAAAAAATGAAGTGATTTTTTTTATATTTTTACATAATTTTATTAAATCCTAAAAATTCCATGTTGGCACATATGTCATCCATGTCAGCATTCTGATCGCGCGTAATCCACCCACCTCAACCAATTACAATTTTGCCTGAATTGACACAAAACAATAATGTTATATCCTAAAATCACACTTTTGTAACGTTTGATCCTGAATTGAACATTTAGACAAACGTTATATCCTGAATTGAACATTTAGCCTTTGATGCGCTCTAGGGTTGTTTCTTGACAGAAAACTTAGATGCCAAGACAGCTAGTAGGCAAAGGAATTACCAGAAAAGCTCTTAAAACTAGTGTATAGTAAAATAATGCTGTAAATTTCATGTTGGCCATTAAGATAGTGATATTAAGAATAATATAGCATCTTGGAGTAGGTAGTTTTGAAAAAACTCAATAGTAAAAACATGTCAACTTTATGATTATAACCTTCTTGGGAAGAGATATTGATGTAGAAGTTGATTTGAGATCGTAAATATATTATTGAATTGATAATAGAGACTGAATTGAATAAATTATTGCGTGGAAAAATACTTCAATTCTAATCTGATATAAAGCCAGACAAGCTAACAATTACAAAACAGGCAGCGATACATTTCTGAAAAGCTACCATGGAATCGAAGTCTAAAGAAATTGCTCTCGTGGCATGAGGAATGGCTTGTTTAAAATCTTCCTAACTTTGCCTTTAAACAAACAAAAGAACAACTATTTATAATCAAGGTTAAAATGAATGAATACAAAGTCAACATATATAATTTATTAGTTTTGTAACTAATGTGATTTTTTGAAAAAAAAAATTTACGGCCGCGACACCCGCGACACGTTATGTAACGTTTGCGACACCCGAAACTACAACCCCGCAACAGCGATTTAATACTATGCCCTCAATCTAATCGCCCTTTAGGTTTTCAATGTTAATAAGAAACTATTCTTTGAACACTTTGCACCAAAGATTTACCATTACTACTAGTATATATATAAAACTTAACACAATTTTCATGTTAAAATTAAAGGTTGGTTTTGTTTTGCCAAGGAGTAGGGATTTTGCAACTATATAGTCATGAGTGACATGAGTAGTCACAAGAAAATACCTACTAAATACAAACAGAAAGCTAAATTTAAGACTTAGCTAGTCATTAATCATTACTCAGCAATAATAGAGGTGAAAGGATCCTGGAGAATTTCTATCAGAAGGTCAAGGAAGAATGAAGGAATTTCTAATAAGCCAGATCCTCCACAGCCATAGAGAAATCATTCCAGGGAATGAAATATGCAGAACCAAAGCCTTTTTGTTGCAACAATCTCAAGACAAGAGTCATTAGTCATTTACTCATAAATAAACACAAACTTCAAATTCCCTAGCCTTAACATCGAGGTGTACTGTTTTGGGTTACTTGATCCAAAAGTGTCAAATTCCATTGCGTTTCCATCACGAAGAAATTATGTTCCAAAAAAGAAATTTCTTGTGAAAAAGTCTCGTGGAAATTAATAAGTTCACAAAAAGTTTGATGGACGAAAAGACGGACATCCAAATCTTCCCCATCAACTTATTATCAACATTTAGGGATCTTGACTTTGGAGTCAACGATCCCTCTTCTATCAAATTGGTGCCTTATATTATTCAATTTTTTGGAAGCATTATTTGATTATTTTCCACAAATTGGTTAGGAGTTAGGAGTTAGAACTTAGGAGTTAGGAGTTAGGACATTGGTTCATTAATTCGTTTTCTTCTAAGAAATACCCAAGTTAATCTACATGCCAAGGCAATTAAGAAAGGAGAACAATGGCTATGCCTATTTGATCCATGAAATAAATGCTTTAGCTACTTCCCTCAAAAAATAAAATAAAATGCTTTAGCTACTTTATTTGATCATGTTAATGGAGAGTTGGGCAAATTCCATAGCACACAATATAGCCAAGTCTGTATGTGGGATGGGTGATCAAAAGGTGTGAGTAGGATATATACCATCCTATATTTGTAACCCCGATACAGCATGAGTTAATACAATGCCTTGCTTTTACTTGAAGAAATTGTTTATTGTACTTTTTGGCCCTCGAACTTTATTTTTAGTCAAATAAGCTCTTGAATTTAACAATTTTTGTCAAATCGCCATTTTCTTAACTGAAGGCTGATGAAGCCTGTAATAAGGTGGATGATGTGGCATGCCACGTGCGTCCTACAATCAAGTTAAATTTTCATATAACATGTCATGTCAGTAACCAATTGGAAAAATCTTAGGCTTTTTCTATTGGAAAAATCGAAAAGTAAGGGAGATGGAAGATTGGAAGCAGGGAAGTAGAGTGGCAGAGTGAATCGAAGAGAAGGGAATTCTGATATGTGGAGAAGCAAGTGAAAAAAAAATCCACCTAAAAATTTCTCTATATTTATATTATGAATATAATTAATAGAGCGAAAATCAATTAATGCGTGGGATCAATATGAATATTTAATTAAGGGTGTTATTGGAAAATAGACTAAAATATGCATAAAATTTACAAACTAACTAACTTTTAGCTACTTTTCTTGGTTAAAAATGTTAGTTATCCATGACTTATAATAAGGAACAGAGGGAGTAATTAATAAAAGGTTTGGGTGTTTAGGTCATTTAAAATATTTTATTACTAAATTTATGGTGAGTTAATTATTGTCTTAATATGTGTGATATACTTATTTGGAATCGGAAGGAGTAGTTATTAGTATTAATTATTATTATATTAATATAAAGGCCGGAGGTCCATTGGTAAGAAATGCACAAATAAAGCTAGAGCAAGTTAGTTGATTTTACTATTGAGATGAAGTGGTTTTGGATGCTAGTGTTAATGTTACTACTATTAGGAGGGTGGTGTAAGGGGTGCTTGGAGCATGAGCGAATTGCTCTCCTTCAACTCAAAACCTTCTTCGATCACCCTTACTATTTGAGCGACTGGGTGGATATAATGGGTTCAGATTGTTGTGTTTGGGAAAGAGTTGAGTGCAATATCACAAGCAAACGAGTGATTGGGTTGGATCTTACTCTTACAAGACGACGGAGAGACAAAGGAGATATGAGCTCGTATCTGAACGTCTCTTTGTTTCTTCCCTTTGGGGAATTAAAGAGTCTTTATTTGAATGCTAACGGAGTAGCTGGTTGTTCTGATAAGGAAGGTTTGTAATTGTTGCCTTTTGGGCCATATTTTTCCCTTTTCTTTTTTATTGAATTTTCATCACGTATTGAAACAACTCTTTCACAGGTTTTGCCAAGTTAGCATCTGCATTGGCCAAATTGGAAATCCTTGACTTAAGAGTCAATTCCTTCAATGATAGTATCCTATCATCTTTGACCAAGCTTTCTTCTCTTAAGTCTCTAAACCTAGCAGGAAATGAGTTCAATGGACAAATATCCAATCATACTAATGGTAAATTACTCTTAATTAAATCTGAGAGTGATGTCCTTAAAATATTTTTTGCTTTTACTCTTTCTGTTTCTTTTTAATTGTCCCTACTTTATTTGTTTAAGAAAAGTAGTTATTTTGTTAAATTTTATACAAAATTTACTTTATTTTACCATATTGAAAGAAACAAGAGGTTGGGACAATTAAAAAGAAACAGAGAGAGTAATTAATTACTAGCATGTTTTAATTGGGTTGCAGGACTTTCTGGACTTCATAGCTTGGAAGCTCTTGATTTAAGCAGAAACTATTTGAAGAATAATTTCCTGTCACATGTGGGTGTTCTTTCATCTTTAATATACTTAAATTTGAGGGATAATGAAATAAGTGGATCTGTTGATATTCAAGGTAAGCGTTCTTTATAACCTTATTAAATAGTAGTTTTCTTTTCTTTTTGGCTGCATAATTCCATAAAGAATTTTACCTTCTATTTCCTTAAACTCATTGCTATCACCTATGGGCTATGGCTTTGAGAAGCTAGCTCTTTTTCTTTTAAATTTTTTTGTCAGGCTTGAATGTGTAGAATTGAACTTTGACTTTTTTTTTTAATTACAATTGAAGTCATTAATTTTTTTATGACTTCTTGCGTTTGCTTGGAAAATATTTTTTATGTTTTGAAGTGATTTACTTTTATTATTTGTTATTTGTAACTCTTAACAGAACTAGCAGCCTTAAACAATTTGGAGGAGCTCGATTTAAGTTATAATGAACTGCACAGATTTCTGCCTCCTAAAGGTATCAATCAACGAATGACAAAAGTCTTAATATATATATATATATATATATATATATATATATACTATTAATTTGCCACGTGTTTTATATGTGTGGTCAGTGGCGGAGGGAAAGGGGGAGCAGCAGGGGCCATGGGCCCCCCAATGAAAGTAAGTTCCCCCTTCCCATTTTTCTTTTCGGAGTTAGTCCCATGGTAATATTTATAAGGTAGCTCTCTTTCATATTAACATCATTTAAAATTTCTTTGATTTCTCTCAATCTATTTTAAAGATTAATTTTTTTTTGAAAAATTAAAGATTAATTATTTATCCATTGTAATTTTTTCTACTTTATTCATAGTATTGCTACCTAATAAAGTTGGTGTTGATTCATGATATTAATTTTTTTTACATTATATATTAGTATATATTCTCATATACTATTTGTATTTTAACATTAATTGATATATATGGATATATATAGTTAGATATTGGCTTATATATATATATATATATATAGTTATATACACTATATAGTTGGCCTCCCCTAAGAAAAATTTCTGGTTCCGCCCCTGTGTGTGGTTGAAGTTTTAATTGAAACATATTTTAAGTTATATATTGTGCAATATAATGTTAATGTTAATTTTGAAACGATTAAATTTCTCTATATTTTTACAAATTATTGAGAAAAGAATTAATCAAATTTTTTTTTCATATTTTTTTAATTAATTTCTAATTAAATCGAAATAAGATTTAAGTACTCGTAAAAATAAATCCTTAAATCTAATATGTCTGAGATTTGATTAGATAATATAGATATTTCAAGGAATCATGGCGTAAAAAATCAAGTAAAACTGAGACGGGGCTCGGAACGCATTTTTAGCAAAAAAACCATGATAGTAAAAATGATAAGAAAGATTTTTTCTCAATTTTTGGCAAAAATACTCATAAAATATAGATAATTCAACGCCAAAAAGATTGGAGGACTTTTCATGCTTTTAATATCGTTTCTCATATTTTTTTCTGACTTAATTTCTAATTAAATTGAAACAAGATTTAGATGCATGTAAAAACAGATCTTTAAATCCAATGTGGTTGACATTTGATTAGATTAATAAAGATATTTCAAGGAGACTCGGCGGCAAAAACCATGCAAATCTTTTTGGTTGGAATTTGGTTCGATGAATATAGATACTTCAAGGAGTTTTTACGCCAAAAATCAT